>CM035432.1:18014298-18034298 GCA_020310875.1 Ceratopteris richardii | reverse complement strand
TATTATCCTTTATCCTTTAAGCTCATAGGTTGCAGCAAAAGGAAAGAACTATGGCAGATCATATCTCCATTGACAAACTGGACAGAGATAATTACCCCGCATGGGTAATGAGAATGGAAGCCTTACTTATGAGTAAGTGTTGGAAGATGCATTTTTGGAAACCTTTTTTGAAGGAAAATTATTGTAAAATGATAGAAATTTGTAGAAATATTTATGCAATTGTTGTAAAAATAAGGAAGAGTCTTCCTTATGTAGGATAGAATCTTATGTATTTTTTCTAGAATTTTTGGAAACTCCTAGATAGCATATTTTTAGAATAATAGAGGAAAGGACCAAAATCCAAGTGTGAAAAGGGACACTTGAAAATGTATATAAGCTAATTTTCTCTATTATGAGGGGGTTGGTTAATCATTTGTGTACTTGCTATCCAAGTGAATAGAGAAGGAGTTTCTGCTGAAAATCATGTTTCTCCTCTTCTATGTGGTTTCTTTGATTTATGAGTCTAGATCTTGTGTATCCATGGAGATTTGTGAGTTTCTATTGTGTAAATCTGTAGAATGTGAATGAAGAGAGCTGAATACTCTTGTGTTGAGTGATGAGTTGATGAAAAATGGTGCTGGAGCTGAAAATTGTCTGTTTGCACAGAATCGCGATTGTCTCGTCTGTATGATCTAGGTGATATTTTTTTATTTTGACTTCATGATTGTGTTCTGCTGATAAAATAGCATGGAATAGACACCAAGATTGTAGAAAATGGTGTAGATTTGCTCAAGATAATCCAAACCCTAGAAATTTCCTCTTCATTTTCACTATTCTCAGAATTCCAGCCATTATTCTCTTATTTCTTGGATTCTATCATCTTGAAGGGGCTGTGGTCTCAAGAATACTTCCAGGATTGACAAAATAAAGATGTCTTGTTGATTCTTTATGCTAAATGATTGGAGAGGACAACTCCAAAGATCAATAACAAACATTTTTTGGCACCATTGCCGGGGAGTAATTCAAAAGCTTCATAGAAGTTGGACCTTGCTGGATCTTCTATTGATGATGGTAACAAACACAAGGGAAAGGTAACACTCTTTAATCAAGAAATGTGAACATGAAAAGGTAGATGTCTTTTGTTTGTCTTAGGGGAAAAGAAAGCAATAGATCATCTTTAAGAAATGGAAGTGCTGAAATTTTTGTAAATTGATAGTTGCTCATTACATTTTGGAAGTAAAAGTGCAGGTGTGTGGAAGTTAGAAGCCAAGGAAGCTGAAGATGAGGTAACATGTGTCTATTTTTGCATTTTTAGAGTTCTTTTTGACCAAGTACTAGGTACCAATGCGGATCTTGGGAAGATAACATTATTGCACTAAGGAAAAGTCAGTTTAAGTAGCTAGATGCAAGTAGAAAAGATTCATTTGTTAACCAAATCTGAGCATAAATCTTGAGTTGAGCTGCATTTTGAAGAAAAATATGTGATTGAGTTTATCTTTGCAAAAAATTGCTTGCACTTCATGACACATTTTCTTTGGAAAAACTTTCTTGTGAACTGTTGTGATAGCTGAGCCATAAGAAATCATAACCAATAAAAAAAACATAGGATGAGTAGATCACCAAAACAAGGAACCCTAAGTAAAGTGTTCACCTTTATTTTAGGGCAAAATACAAAAAAAAATTCATAAAATTCAACAAAAAACAATCAAACAAATTTCTTTTCTGCTTAAGAAGTTGCATGGGAGCTGTGTGGATGAGAGTGACAGGGACCGAGTAAGAGAAAAGCAAAAAATTTGTCAAAAATTAGCAAATTTGAAAAACACGATTTTCTGTACAACATCGCGATTTTCTGATTAATGATGGTGATTGAGAAGTAAACTTGCATGTGATTGTGGAATTGAAGTTGGTAAAGGATACTGAAGGGGATACTCCCATATTCCTAGGGGTTTTTCAATGTGTCTATCTGCAAGTTGCAATCTCATTTTTGTGGGTAATAATTCACTTTTTCCCCATTTTTCCCAAGTTTGTTTAGCCATGATGGCCACTCCTGATCCACTATCCAAAATGGCTTTGGCCTCGTTTTTACCAAATTGTATTTTTTAAGTTGAGTTTCCCTCTTCCCCCTCACAATATCCTCCTATTTTTTCAATGGGAATATACCACAACTCCTCTATTTCCTGTGGTTGTGGGTGAAGATTTTCTGGTGTTGTCTCCCATTTTTTCACTTGGTTCTGTAGATGAGGATTCTGTTTTATTAAATCTTCCCATGTGGTGTGATACAGAAATGTGCATCTTTTGTCTATATTCACTTGGAGTGTTACTTGTGGGTTTTCTTCCTTGATACTCTTTCCTCTTGTTTTTGTTGTCTCAGATTCCTCAACTGTTTTTTGAGAATTGTCTTCTTCCCCCATTTTGAGTTGTACTTCGCGAATGATCTGCTTACACTTCTACATTCTTTCATGTTCTAAGTCTGGCATAGGATAAGCCATTGTATGGTCAGCAGGGCTTGGTCCCTCCTGAATTCTTCCTTTGTATGCTTTTATCAGAGTGTCTAGACTTTTTGAATTTCCTATTTCCAACTGGGTCTGTGTCTTTGAAGAAGAAGTATTGTTTGATTGTTCCCTATTTTCTTCTTCCATATTTTTATTCATTTTATGCTTCCTCTCCCATTCCCTTTTTGTCTATTTTTCTTCACCTTTGAGTTTGATTCTTCATTTTGTTCCTTAGTTGTTCTTTGTTGTTTTGTTTGTGACCTTGTTACAGCGTTCACATCCACTAACTCAATGTCACCCAATTCTTCCTGTTCCATGATACTGACTGCTTTTAGTGGTATATTATTAGATGTGTTTTGTTGTTTTTAGGGATTTTTTGGGCAATCTTTTATCAAATGCTCCCTGCCACAATCCTTGCAATATGCTCCTTCTATTCTCAATGTAGGAGGTTGTGGACAGTCTCTAATAAAATGATCTCCCCCACACCTATAACAAGTTATCTTTGGTACTCCTTTGAATTGAGGTTTTTGATTGGACATGTAATTATTGGTTATATACATGAAAGTGGCAGTGTCCATCTCAATTCTTCCATTTCCCAAGTCTAAGGCTTGTAATTCTGGCTCTCTTGATTCATAACCTTCCCATTCTTCTTGAAATCCCTCATTCCATTGATAATCTTCTTTGTATGGTGACTTTGTTCTTGAATTCCCCTCCTCTACTGGTGCGTATTTGATTGGTACTACATTTGTCGGTATAGGAGGTTGTTGCCCTAGCACAGGTCTTGGTTGCTCACTATACACTGATTCTCTCTGGCTCCCATAGTCTCTCTCCTTTATGGGTTGTTTATTATAGAAGCATTCCTCCCTGGTATGGTTGGTCCACTTCCTCTCTAGTGTACAGTATTTGAGTGTCTTTCTGTCTTGCAAATGTGGAGGTTTTTGATATGGGCAATGTTGTATCAGATGACTTTCCCCACAATTATAGCATTTTTTATTTGTGTTTATCCTGGTGTTTATCAAATTGGTTTTAGTACTTACCTCTAGAGCTTTAGCAATGGCCTGAGCTAACTCTTCTGTTGGAGGAATTTTGTCTTCATATGATCTAGGTTGATCAAATGCTAACAAATCTTGGCCTCTATTGTCCTCCAAATCTATTGCTTCTTTCACACAAGCTCCTAGATCAGGGCATCTCCTGTAGTACACTAGGGTTCTTAATTGAGCACTTCTCAACCCTTCTATGAATAGGGATACCTGTCTAGCCATGGAAGGGACTTCCTCTTTAGGGCATCTATCAATATATTGCTTAAATCTCCTGGCTGCTTCTCTGACATTTTCATCTTTTTGTTGCTTGAAACTATGTATCAAAGTAGCTGTGCTATGTTTTATCCCAGTTTTTGAGAATTCTCCAATAAAGGCCTCTAGGAAGGATTCTATATCCAGGTACATTTCTTTTCTTAAAGGGATGAACCATGATAATGCTGGTCCGGTTAATGTTAGACCAAATGCCTCAAATTGAACTTTGTAATCTTCCACCTCCTCTACTCTAATTAATTGCCTAAACTCTGCAGCATGAGCATGGGGGTCTGAATACCCTTCATATTGATTTTTCATACATTTGGCTACTTGGTATGGTCTAAGCATTCTACCCTGAGGTTGCCAATGGTGTCTTCTTCTGAGTGGAAATTCATTATATCCTTCTAGTTCTTTGTCAAAGGGATTTGGTGAAGCATGTGTCCTCCTCCCATGCTGTTGCTCATTATTAGTGTAGTTTTCATGTGGTCTAGGTAAATCTGGTTGTCCCATGTTATGTTCCCAAGGTCCTTTGTCAGCACATTGCCCTAAGTCATTTGAATTTTCTGGGTCTGGGGAGAAGATGTACACACACCCTTGCCTATCCTCATACCGACCATCTTTGAATTGGGCTACAGGTGTTATGTTTAAGGGAACTTCTAAGTTTCTCAATCTAATGAGAAGCTTATGCATCCCATCCTGAGATACATAGGTGCCAAACCTATTTGTATACATGTACTTGAGGATATTTCTGTAATCCCCAGTTTCAATGGGCTCATTTGTTTCATTTAAATTTTCCATGTTGTTTTCTTGCCCTAGATTTCTTTCTTGAACTTCCCCTATTACTGATTCTGTTTCTTTCCTTCCTAGGTCTTGCTTGGTGAGTGAATTTAGTTTGTTCCCAGACCTAAGGATCATTCAGCTAATTTTCACGATTTTGAACTCAAAATCGTGTTTTTCACGATTCTGTGTACAAAATCGTGTTTTTCACGACTTTGTGTACAAAATCGTGTTTTTCATGACTTTGTGTACAAAATCGTGTTTTTCACGATTTTATGCCTAAGCTATTGGTTTTTCACGATTTTATGACTAAAATCGTGTTTTTCACGATTTTGTGCTCAAAATCGTGTTTTTCACGATTCTGTGTACAAAATCGTGTTTTTCACGACTTTGTGCTCAAAATCGTGTTTTTCACGATTCTGTGTACAAAATCGTGTTTTTCACGATTTTGTGCTCAAAATCGTGTTTTTCACGATTTTATGCCTAAGCTATTGGTTTTTCACGATTTTATGACTAAAATCGTGTTTTTCACGATTCTGTGCTCAAAATCCTGTTTTTCACGATTCTGTGTACAAAATTGTGTTTTTCAAGATTCTGTGTACAAAATCGTGTTTTTCACGATTCTGTGCTCAAAATCGTGTTTTTCACGATTCTGTGTACAAAATCGTGTTTTTCACGCTTCTGTGCTCAAAATCGTGTTTTTCACGATTCTGTGTACAAAATCGTGTTTTTCACGACTTTGTGCTCAAAATCGTGTTTTTCACTATTCTGTGTACAAAATCGTGTTTTTCACGACTTTGTGCTCAAAATCGTGTTTTTCACGATTCTGTGCTCAAAATCGTGTTTTTCACGATTCTGTGTACAAAATCGTGTTTTTCACGATTCTGTTCCCAGACAATCGTGATTGCTCATAATTGTAAATAACACGATTTTCTGATGAAAATCGTGTTCTGGGAATCGCGATGTTGTTCTTAGTGCTCAAAATCGCGATTTTGTGTTGACCTCAGAATCGCGACTTTGAACAATTTTTTTGAATTTTTTCAAGTTTTGATTTTCAGATTTCTTTTTCTCCTAATAGAATCCCCTTACTGATTTTTTATCATGCAATGAAAGAAATCTATCAGAAAATACTTATCTCCTAGTGAAAACCCAAAAATCAGAAGATCGCGATTCCGTGATTTTTGCTTATTTTCTATTTTTGATGTTCAACAACCACTCCAATGCAAGAATATACGCTAACAAATGATGTTCAGAGTCTTTACCTGGCTTGCTTGGTTGAAAGTTTCTCCAAAGCTTGAATTTTGCAGCAAGTCGCGATTTTGTCTGCTCTCTCTCTCTCTCACACTCCACTCAAATGAATTTTTCTATGAATTACAGGTTTTTATAGTGTCCAGAAAATCGCAATTTTCAAAATTCTTCACTCTTCCACTTGTCCAATCCTTACTTGCCCAATCTTGATGACATCTTTTGCAATTTTCTTTCTCAAAGTACCCAAATATGCTAGAAATTCCAAAAATTTTCCTTTTCAGAAAATTGCGATTTTGTGCAGAAAATCGTGTTTTTTTTTGAAGATCTTATTTTGTGCAAATTTGAGTATTCTTTCTTCTTGTTTTCTTTCACTACCTTCTTCCCTTTGTAATTCACCAAACTCCTGCACTTCTACACCAAAATCACAATCTTACTCAGAAAATCATTAGCCATTTTGGATAGTGGATCAGGAGTGGCCATCATGACTAAACAAACTTGGGAAAAATGGGGAAAAAGTGAATTATTACCCACAAAAATGAGATTGCAACTTGCAGATGGACACATTGAAAAACCCCTAGGAATATGGGAAAAAGTGATTGTGGAAATATGTGGGATAGAGATAGAACATACCTTTGCTATAGTTGAATTCCCACAATCTACTTCATATGAAATCATCCTAGGAAGACCATTCATGAGACAAATGCAAATTGTACAAGATTGGGGTAATGATTGCTTATACCTACAAAGCAAAGGAAGAATAACCAAGGTAAATCTAAGAAATGGGCACTACTGTGACATACCCCCTTGTTTGTTATTGACTCCAAGTTGTCCTCTCCAATCATGAAGTACAAAAGAATTAACAAATCATCTTTATTTTGTCAATCCTAGGAATATCCATAAGACCACAGCCCCTTCTAGATGATAGATTCAAGGAAATAAGAGATTAATGGCTGGATTGCTGAGAAAAATTGAAGATGAAGAGAAAATCTAGGGTTTACCATATCTAAGGCAAATCTCCATCATTTTCTATGATCTTTGTGTCAAAACCATGCTATTTCATCAGCAGAATACAAATATGAACTCAAAATTGAAAAATATCACCTGTATCACAGAGACGAGACAATCGCGATTCTATACCAACAGACGATTTTCACAATTCTGGAACTTTCTTCAGTCCTTTTCCACTCATTACATCAGTAAACCTCTCTCTTCATACAACTCACCCAGTAATACACAAATGTAACTCACAAATCTCCATGATTAAGCAAGAAACAAGCTCTCACATCAAAGAAAATACACTCAACAGGAGAAAACACAATTTCTGCAGAAACTCTCTCTTCTCTTTTGATAGCATGTACAAATGATTAACCAACCTCTCCAAAATAGAGAAAATTGACTTATATACATTTCCAAGTGTCCCTTTTCACACTTGAAATTTGGTCCTTTTCTCTAATTTCCTAAAAATATGCTATCTGGGAGTTTCTAAAAATTCTAATAAAATTACATAAGGTCCATTGCTACATAAGGAAGACTCTTCCTTATTTTTACAACAATTTTGCATAAATATTCTACAAGTTTTTTTGGCTTTTTACTAATTTTTTACATCAAAATGCTTTTCCAAAAAGTGCATCTTCCAACATCCTTCCCCTCCTAGCTCTTTTGGCTCCTGACAAAAGACTTCCTTGTGTAAGCTCTGCTTCATATCAGGAATGGTGGCTGAATCAGAATTTGAAAAAGGAAGTTTGATTATCAAAGAGCACAAGAAGGAAAAAGAGCAGATGTCAGAGCAATTAAGGGTGATGAAGGAAAAAAATGAAGAATATGTCAATAGGATCATTGCTTTGGAGGAAGCTGAGGTTCAGAAGCAGAACAAAATCCAATATTTGGAAGATAAGAGTGGAAAGTTATCAGAGCAGAATGCTAAAATGGAAATGGAATTAAAAACCATAGGAGGAAGATACAAAACCCTACAAACCTCATATCAAATTTTGACCAGGGCTCATGAGGATATTAATAAATTGTTGCTAGAAGAGGGTCTACTTAAGGATGAAGGCAAACCTACTCAGTTAAAAGAAGAAGAAAAGGAAGAGTTGCAAAAAGAGATTCAAAGACTTCAAACAGAATTAAAAGAGGCAAAAGAACTGGAGAAACAGGCTAACTCTCATGCTGCTACATCAATGAGAGGGTATCATCACTTACATATGGAGGTAGAAAAGGAAAGGCGTGAATGGCAGATAAAGTTGGAAAAAGAAAGGGATGAGTGGAGGAAGGAAAGGGAGTTATGGGCAACTCAAAACAAGAGTTTAATGATGACTATAGGAGAATTACAGAAACAGTTGGAGAAACCAGAAGTTCAAAAAGAAATTCAAGATCAAGTGCAGGCAGAAGATACAAATACAAGAGAATATGAAACAAGGGATCTTGATAGAGAACAAGAAAACAATGAACAAGCAGCCAAAGGACCAGAGGAAGAGTACTCTGAAGAGTTTGTTCAGAAGTTACTGACTAGCAGAGAGTCAAGAATGGAGTTTATAAGAAAAATGCATGATGAATATGAAGATCAGATAGTTACATTTGCTTTAAACAAAGGCATTAATCCAGATCAGCACCATTGGGCTGCAGACGGACTGGGAATACCTTTTTGTATGATCCTGGAGAGTATAAAGAACTACCAATTGGCCAGAGTAGGGCTACCTCCAAACAAGTATTTGGAATTTGAAGAAGACATTAATGTCACAAAGGAGTTATTTGAAAGGGCAAATCCCAAATGGAGAAATAAGTGGCTGGATGCCAATAAGGAATGTAGGAAAATCTGGAAAGAGGCACCTCTACATTTAAAGATCAATCCAGCTTATTGCCCAGTTGCTAGAAGAAGAGAATGGACTCTTTTTTGGGAAAGAAGAAAAGAAGGTCAGATTCCAGCAAAATGGTTAAACTTCCCAAAGATAGCAGGTCCGAAGGCAGGAACTTGGCCTACAAAGAGTTATATGGTGAACACTGCTGAGTCAGTTATATCAAATTATAAAGATGTTAATGACCCTGCTTGTATATTACTCATCAGAATAATGAGATTAATTTTGCCCTGTATAGAAACATACACGGATACTGATGTCAGAATTTTGAACTACATTGGTTTTAACTCTCCAACAGATGCCCTAATATTCGACTTAAGCGAGACACCAGATAGGATCTGTTTGATGGCCTACTACAGCAGAATTGTATTTTTGGGTAGCCATTATTTACAGATTTTTGAAGATGCCTTCGATTATGGATTTTTTGAGAGGGAGTCAGAAATTTTTGGGAACTTGTCAGTTGTTACCAAGTCCAGACTTACAGCATATGAAGCGGCTTACACAGAATACTTAAAGAAAGATGTCATAGATAAGCCGGAAGCTGCAATACAATGGAGGAAAGCTTTGTTTGAAATGGTCAATAACCTGAATGTCACAGAAAGGAAGAGCCTTGGAAATGTATATAAGTCAATTTTCTCTAATTTCCTAAAAATATGCTATCTGGGAGTTTCTAAAAATTCTAATAAAATTACATAAGGTCCATTGCTACATAAGGAAGACTCTTCCTTATTTTTACAACAATTTTGCATAAATATTCTACAAGTTTTTTTGGCTTTTTACTAATTTTTTACATCAAAATGCTTTTCCAAAAAGTGCATCTTCCAACACCCCTCAAGAATGGTATAAAATTCATCAGAATCAAGAGTTGAGTGAGGAATCAGAAATGAAGGATCAGGATGAAGCTGAATCATCTGTATGGAGGTGCAATATGATAAGAAATATGACCAATAGGAAAAGGAGATTAAGAAGAGAGGATTGTGTGGAAGAAAGAGGGCTACAAGATGAGAGTTATGTACCTCAACAATTCAAGGATGAGGAATTTGAGCCCTATGGGTGGAATCAAATTTTGGCTACCATGGATCTAGCAAGTGATGAATATGTAGGAGTGGAATTTCAAAATGAAGAAGGATATGATATTTTTCACATTGGAATACAAATGATAAAGGTATCCAGAACAGAAGAGGACAGAGAAGAAGAAATAATATTACAAAAAGGAAAAACACAATTTTTGGAGGAGGTAAAAGCTGAAGATGCTATTAAGGATAAGATTTCAGGTAAGTACAAGAAAAACAAACACAAAGAAACAGAAGAAAATGAGGAAAATGAGAAGAAGACAAGAGAAATGAACAAAGACCAACAATTTGATGTACCAGAAAATTTTAAGACTTATGAAGTGGAAAATAGATTACTTCTCAGAAGGAAACCAAAGAGGGAAAAGAAGAAAGGAGAAGCTTATGACAATGAGGAAGAAACTAAGAAGATCATGATCACTCAGGAGGAGGGAGAAGAAAGACACATTGTAGTGGCTGATGACATGACAACTCAAGAAGAAGAGGCACTAAGAAACTTGGCAAGAAAATATAGGGATGTATTTGCTTATAGCTACAAAGATTTGAAAGGTATTGATCCTAAAATCTGTGAGCATAAGATTCCTATGACACCTGAAGCAAAACCTAGTAAATAGAGACATTACACATTTAATGATAAATACTCTGCCAAGATAAAGGAAGAAATTGACAAGCTATTAGCTGCCAATTTCATCTATGAAATTGAGTATACAGAATGGATATCTCCTATAGTTGTGGTACCTAAAAAGAATGGGAAACTTAGGGTATGCATTAACTTGAAAAAGGTAAATGCAGCAACTATAAGGGATAATTATCCACTGCCTATAACAGATCATCTTCTAGAAAGAGTTGCTGGGAAGGAGGTTTATAGTTTTTTAGATGGCTTTTCAGGATACAACCAGGTCCCTATAGCATTGGAAGACCAACATAAAACTGCCTTCTCCACAGAATGGGGAATCTATGCCTTTAGGGTTATGCCCTTTGGGTTAACCAATGCTCCAGCAACTTTTCAGAGATTGATGTGTCATGTCTTCAAAGAATTTTTGAGAAAAGTAATGGAAATCTATGTAGATGATCTTTGTACTTTTTCATTAAAAAGACAAGATCACTTGCAGGACTTAGAAGATATATTCAGGAAATGCAGAACCTACAGAGTATGCTTAAATCCAGAGAAATGTGTATTCTTTGTGAGACAAGGAAGAATGTTGGGTCATATAGTCTCTAAAAATGGAATTTCAACTGATGAGAAGAAAATAAAGGCCATAATAGAGCTTTCAAGAACAACAAGTGTAAAAGAACTTCAAACTTTTCTGGGACATTGTGGGTACTATAGGAAATTTGTACATAAATTTGCTGACATAGCAAAACCCTTATATGCCCTAATTACAAAGTTTGAGTGGACCAAGGAGTGTGACCAAGCCTTTGAAACTCTAAAAACTTGTTTGGTAACAGCCCCAATTCTGAAAACACCTCAATGGGACAAAATTTTTCATGTCCATGTGGATGCTTCCAATTATGCTTTGGGATGTGTGTTAGCACAACCAATAGAAGGAAGCAAGTTAGATTTTCCAGTGGCCTATGCTAGTAGACAATTGAATCTAGCAGAGAAAAATTACACAACCACTGAAAGAGAGGGATTGGGCATGGTATTTGCTGTAAAAAAATACAGACATTACCTTTTGGCCAACAAGTTTAAGTTCTTTGTAGACCATCAAGCTTTGTTATACTTGGTAAATAAACCTTGTCACACTGGGAGAATAGTCAGATGGTTTTTATTGCTAATGGAATTTGAGTTTGAAGTAGTGGTCAGACAAGGGAAAACACACTTGAGGGCAGATCATTTATCTCGAATCCAGTCTGAAGAACCCAGTTCACCTTTAAATGACAATCTGCCAGACACTTATCTCTTTAAGGTAGAAAGCGTTCCTGAGTGGGCCGTGACTTTAGTACCATTATTAACCATGGGACCTTGTAGAACAACGGGGAATAATGCACACCTAGTTTTGCAAAGCAGAAACTTCATGTTACTAGCTGGGCATTTATACCATCTCAACCATACTGGCATATTAGAATATTGCACTCCTGAGGAGGAGCAACAAGAATATCTGAGGAGAGCTCATCATTGGAACCCTTGCACTCATGCTTCTAGGGTAGTCACCCTAAGTAATCTCAATAGGATGGGGGTACATTGGCCTAATAAAATTCAAGATGTATCGAAATACATTGCCAATTGCAAGAAGTGCCAAGCATTACAAGACTCAGAATTCATAACTCTATATTGGTTCCAGAAAAATCCAGATTGGAGTGAGAATATCATTGGAGAGTTGAGAAGGAAGGAGAAAGGAAAACAAGTGAAAACTGGTACAGAATCAAAAAACTTACAAGTAATCTCTGAGGAATATCAATTGATAGGGGAACAGTTGTATACAAGAGGAATGGATGGATACCTAAGAATTTGTGTTCCTGAGAATAAATATCTGGAAATGTTGGAAATGGCACACTCTGGAGTGGCAGGAGGACACTTCTCAAGTGAGAGAACTGCCAAACTCATTTTATATTCTGGCTTTTGGTGGCCAACACTATTTCTTGATGCAAGAACCTATGTAAAAAGGTGTGATGTCTGTCAAAGGGTAAGTCAGCCAAATAGAAGAAATGATATGCCTTTGGTTCCATTAATTTTAGCCAGAGCCTTTAGTAAATGGGGATTGGATTTCATTGGACCTATACATCCTCCAGCAAAACAATCCCATGCCGAATACATCATAGTGGCTATAGACTACCTGACAAAGTGGGCTGAGGCCAAAGCCACAAAGAGAAATAATGCTAATACTATTGCCAGATTCCTATATGAAAACATTATCACCAGATTTGGACTTCCAATTGAACTAGTAAGTGATAGGGGGACCCATTCTATAAACCAGATCATAGAAAACATCACTGAATATTTCTTGATCAGTCATAGAAAATCAGCCCCATATCACCCACAAGCCAATGGACTAGCAGAAAGCACTAATAAAGTACTTTGTACAGTACTATCAAAATTAGTAAACACAAACAGAAATGATTGGGATCTACAACTTAATCATGTCCTATGGGCTTATAGAGTGGCTTACAAAACTGCAATAGGGAGCACACCATTCAATCTAGTATATGGACAAAATGCAGTTTTACCTATGGAATTCCTTATTCCAACATTAAAAGTAGGAAGTCAGTATAATTGGACTGGACATGAACTATCAGAAAGAGTGATAGAATTGGAAAAGTTGGGAGCATCTAGACTCCAGGCCATTATGAGTTTATATGTGGACAAGAAAAGACAAAAAGCTTATCATGATGTTCACATAAAAGAGAAAGATCTACAGGTAGGAGATCTAGTGCTGGCTTACACAGTCAGAGAACATCAGAAAAAGTTCCAGAAAAAAGGACATGGGCCATATATTATACATCAAATAAGCAACAGGGGAGCCATTCAACTAGCTAACATAGAAGGAGAAGTCATGCCAAACTTTATAAGTGGATGTAGAGTTAAGAGATATGATTGCCCATTAACTGTTGATGAATGGAGAAGGTTGCAACAAGCCCAAAACAGGAAAAGAGTAGAGGAAGATATCAGAAAAGAAGCTCAACAGGAAGCTACAGAAAGGATAAGAAAAATCAATGAGCTTAGGGAAGTCTGTCTATGTGCATCTCCTCTCAAACCAAAGGAACATGTCCCTGTGATGATAATGGATTTTCAAAATGAAAACATTAGGGTATTGATAGATTCTGGAGCACAAGTAAACCTGATTAGTTCAGCCCTGGTAAGTAAATTCAACATAAAAAGAAAAGAAAGTAGAACCCTAATCAAATCTTTGGAAGGTCAAGTAGTGTAGAGCATGTCTTCACTAACTATTGAAGTAAAGTTTAATGAAGAAAATATGACAATAGAATGTGAAGAATGGCCAGATAATTTGATGACTGAAAAAGTGATTTTAGGTCAACCATGGCTTCAACAAGGTAAAGTGATCTTGGATTTTGAAAAAATGAAGCTTAAATTGAACATAAATGACAAAAGGTTTTTAATATTTCTATTGAGTAATGAAAAACAGGAAATTCAATCAGATGTGCATGATATACACTTGGAAGGATTCACTTTTGCACTTGAGGATACACAGACATTACCAATACAAATGCTGAATAATCAAGCTTCATATGATCCAAATCAGCAAAGGATTGGAGGAATAAAGAAGGTTGGTGAGATAAGAAGAAGATGGCAATCATGGCAAGGTTCAAAGAATCAAAGCATCAGAGCAAAAAGCACATGGAATCAAAGTCTACAGCAGGTCTACTCATTAAAACAGGAATCAAGGACAAAATGGATATGGAGACCAAAAGCTCCTACAAAATACTTATCCAAAGGGAATGATTGGTTGCTGGGAAACAGACCAATTGGAGTCAGGAAGTACTGGGTTAAAAAATCAGAATTGTTTCAGTGGAAGAAAGATCATCCAGATTTGAACTATATCTAGAAAATCAAAGAAATTTTGAGAAAATACATATTAGACCTGATTTTCTTTTCTAAAAAGAGAATTAGGAGGGGAAGGAAAGATAGAAAAAATTGTTATGAAAAAAAATGAAAATGAAAAAAGAAAAGAAATGGAAAAAAAGTATTTGTAAAAAATAATAATAATAATAATAATAATAGTAAAAAATAAAAAAATAAAAATAAAAAATAAAACATCATTGCTGAAAAAAGGAGAGAAAAGAAAATCTGTTGAAAAAAAGAGAATGAGAAATTGTGAAAAATTGTTTACTTTCTGTTGTTTTTTACAAAAATCATATGTCACAAAGCAAGATCTAGGGAGGAGAATAGTAGAGATCTATTTATTTTTTATGTTTTTATTTCTTGTTAGTCAGTTCTTTAGTTAATTTTCTGTTAGTGTTTTGTTTTCTATCATTTGATACATGATTTATCTTTCCAAAAGAAGGGTTAGGAAAAGGGACTGCACTAGATATCTTGCTACACTTGTGATGATCACTTGTTGAGTCTTTTCTGGAGAAAAAAAATGAAGTTTATTTTGGATTTCTCAGTCTTATGACATGACTTCTGAAAACATATTACTCTTTGATTTCTTGCAACTTATGTGGGTAGAGTTTTTCTTTATTTTATTTTTTTCCTGAGAAAAAATGGTGAACACTAAGGAGCTGCCAATTCATGACTTCAAGGCAGAATCAGTTGTGCTATCAAGAGGCCATTGGTTTCTGGATAGTGAAGCTGTGGAGGAACAGGTGGACTTGGAGTTAGAGGAAGAATCAGAAGTTCCAGAAGCTGAGAAAGTGGTGAAGGAACTGAAGGAGACCCTAAACATAATTGGCCAGCACATATTCACGGTGGGGGTAGGGGGATACAAGTATACAATGTTGTGCCAGGAGTTCTACAGGTTCCAAAGAGTGGCAGTCAACATGAAAAGATGGAAGGCAGTAGGGCTGCACAGGATATTGGAGAAGCCTATCTTTTTCATTGACTTTGAGAGAGTATCACAGGTAATGAACAGTTTGACAGAGATAGGAAGAGGGAATGATGCCTATTTCAGATGCAAAGTCAAAAACAAAGATAATGAGGAAGTAGGTGTCACTATCAAGGCAGAACATATCAGAGCAGCACTGCAATTCTACACAATGGGAACTAAACTTGACCCAAGTTTTGTCAAAAAGAATAAGGAGACTTACACAGGATATGCAAAATTCACTGATTTCAAAGGAAGAGAGAATGAGGAATATGCTGTAAGGATGTTCTTACAGTACTTTTGTTTTCCAAAATTACCAAGATACACAATGCCTCATAAGTCAGTCTTTTTGAGGATGCCTTCGATTATGGGTTTTTTGAGAGGGAGTCAGAGATTTTTGGAAACCTATCAGTTATTACCAAGTCCAGACTTACAACATATGAAGCTGCCTACACAGAGTACTTGAAAAAGGATGTCATAGATAAACCTGAAGCTGCAGTACAATGGAGAAAGGCGTTATTCGAGATGGTCAACAATCTAAATATAACAGAAAGAAAAAGTCATGATTTGCTGTGACAAGTATATCAAAGAAAGAAGAAATGAAGAAAAGTGATCAGTGCAGAGGAGCAGGAAAATCTTTCGTCAGGAGCCGAAAGGCTTAGGAGGGGAAGGATGTTGGAAGATGCATTTTTGGAAACCTTTTTTGAAGGAAAATTATTGTAAAATGATAGAAATTTATAGAAATATTTATGCAATTGTTGTAAAAATAAGGAAGAGTCTTGCTTATGTAGGATAGAATCTTATGTATTTTTTCTAGAATTTTTGGAAACTCCTAGATAGCTTATTTTTTGAATAATAGAGGAAAGGACCAAAATCCAAGTGTGAAAAGGGACACTTGAAAATGTATATAAGCTAATTTTCTCTATTATGAGGGGGTTGGTTAATCATTTGTGTACTTGCTATCGAAGTGAATAGAGAAGGAGTTTCTGCTGAAAATCGTGTTTCTCCTCTTCTATGTGGTTTCTTGATTTGTGAGTCTAGATCTTGTGTATCCATGGAGATTTGTGAGTTTCTATTGTGTAAATCTGTAGAATGTGTATGAAGAGAGCTGAATACTGTTGTGTTGAGTGATGAGTTGATGAAAAATGGTGCTGGAGCTGAAAATCGTCTGTTTGCACAGAATCGCGATTATCTCGTCTGTATGATCTAGGTGATATTTTTTTATTTTGACTTCATGATTGTGTTCTGCTGATAAAATAGCATGGAATAGACACCAAGATTGTAGAAAATGGTGTAGATTTGCTCAAGATAATCCAAACCCTAGAAATTTCCTCTTCATTTTTACTATTCTCAGAATTCCAGCCATTATTCTCTTATTTCTTGGATTCTATCATCTTGAAGGGGCTGTGGTCTCAAGAATACTTCCAGGATTGACAAAATAAAGATGTCTTGTTGATTCTTTATGCTAAATGATTGGAGAGGACAACTCCAAAGATCAATAACAAACAGTAAGGATCTCATGATATATGTTACAGGTGAAGAAGAGAAGCCAGTATTTGAAGATGAAGGCCGACCAAAGAAAGAGGAACTTGATGCTTTGAAGCATTGGCAGAAGAAGGATGCAAGTGCAAAAGCCTACATCTACAATACAATCTCTGATCATTTGCTACCACACATCAGAGGATTGGAATCATCTGAAGATATATGGAATGCATTGGAGTATCATTTCCAAAGCACTACTAAAGCACGGAAAGCAAGTCTATGGTCAGAGTTTACAACATTCAAGAAGAAGCCAAGTCAAACCATTAGTGATTATGTCACTAAGATGAAGGATCTTGCAGATAGTCTTGGATCCATAGATGAAGATGTTGAAGATCACAGATTGATTGCTCAGCTACTTGCAGGTTTGAGAGGGGATGAAAGGTGGAAACCTTTTGTCTTATCAACAGAACTTTCATTAAATCATTATGTTCCAGATTTGAACTAGTTGCTTGGTTTGATGCTCACATATGAGCAAGACTTGAAGGGAGATGGAGATAAAGGTCAAAGTTCTGCAATGTACATGAAGAATAAGAAGAAAGGAGATAAAGGTAAAGCAAAGGATGAAGAGGAGTCGAGTTCTCAAGTTTATTATGCAAGAGGTAAAGGCACTGACAGAGGAAGAGCAAGAGGTTTTGGAAGAGGAAGAGGTAATCAAAATAACAACAAGAAGGCTTGCTGGATCTGTGGATTGAGTAATCATTTGGCTCATGACTGTTGGCACAACCAACAAGGATCAAACCAGAATCAAAACAACAATAGCAGAGGTCGAGGTGGAAGGTATCAAAGTAATTTCCAAAGAGGTAGACAAAGTCAAAGAGGAGGCTATGGTAGAGGTGGAGGAAGAAGTTGGGGACAGAATCAATCCTACAACACCACCTACTACAACTATGCAAATAACACACATAATGAAATTCATACATCATTGATGATGAATTCAATCAACACATCAGATAAAGAAGATCTAAAGGTATTTTACATTGACTATGGATGTTCTAATCATTTGTCAGGAAACATAGAATTGATGTCAGAATTGGAAAAAGGAATTTCTAGCCATAGTGTTCAAACAGGTGATAATACCAGACATAGTGTACATTCAATTGGAAAAGTGAAATGCAAGAATGGAGCAGATTTGCTAACCAATGTTTTGTATGTACCTACAATACCTAAAAACTTGATTAGTGTGGGACAGATAGTTGAAAAAGTTTTTCAAGTCAGGTTTACAAATGAAGGAGTATTTGTTGAAGATCCAGAGAATGGATATAATCAGATTGTCTCTGGTAAGAAAGAAGGTAGACTCTTTACTTTAAGAGTGCAAGGGAACATTGGTCAAGCTTTGCTCACACATGGTGAAGCAGTGATTACAGAACTTGATCTCTGGCATAAGAGATTAGGTCATTTCAATGAAAGAGGAATTAAAGCTATGGTTGCTAATCAGTTTGTACTAGGATTACCAAATGTGCAAAGTCAACATATGGTTTATAAATGTGAAGCATGTCAAATGGGTAAAGCACACAGGTTACCATTTCAGAAGAAAGGATTCAAACATGATGGATTACTAGAGCTCATTCATACAGATGTATGGGGACCAACAAAAGAAGGATCTATCAGTGGCTCAAGGTATTATGTTCTTTTCATTGATGATGCTACAAGATGGATAACATTATATGTTTTGAAGGAAAGATCAGAAGTGTTTGGAGCTTTCAAGCATTTTCATGCATATGCAGAGAGAGTCACAGGTCAAAAGCTTAAGAGACTGAGGTCTGATGGAGGGGGAGAATATTTCTCCCAAGAGTTCAATGATTATCTTTGGAATGCAGGTATTAAGAGAGAAATAACTTGCAGGTATATACCACAACAAAATGGTGTAGCAGAAAGAAGGAACAGGACTTTGGTTGAGTTTGCCAGAGCTATGCTGAAGGAGAAGAATAGTCCAAATTATCTTTGGGCTGAGGCTGTAAATACAGCTACATATCTTGTGAATAGATTACCATGTGCAGCTCTAAATGGAATGACTCCATATGAAGCTTGGTGGGGTAAGAAACCAACACTAGATCATTGTAGAGTGTTTGGATCAATTGCATATGCTTATGTGCCATCACAGCTTAGGCATAAACTTGAACCAAAGGCAGAAAAATATGTGTTCATTGGTTATGATGAAAAGCAGATGGGTTACAGGTTGTGGAATCCTCTAACAAAACAATTTCTTGTTTCTAGAGATGTTACATTTGATGAACAGAAAAGTTGGTATGCAGATCAAAGTCACACAGCTGAAGAATTTGAAGAAGAGGTAAGAAGATGTGAGAAAGGAAAATCAACTGTGCAGGTAAATAGAGATGAAGACTATATGCAAGCAAGTACATCCACAAGTGGATTAACAAGAAGAAATGAAGAAGCTCCTATATTTGATGAAGAAGTGTATCCAGACACTTATGAAGAATGTGAACCAAGAAGGTCAAGCAGGACTAGAAGACAACCAGAAAGGTATTCTTATGATACTTCTTACATAACTCAGAAGAACTATGCATATATGGTGAAAGATGATGAAGAACCTCAGAACTATGATGAAGTTAAAGGTAAGAAGCAATGGGAAGAAGCAATGAAGGAAGAATTCAATGCACTAGAGGAGAACAAGACATGGGAACTTGTTCCTAAACCAAATGGTAAGAAAGTAATTGGAAATAAATGGGTTTATAAAGTGAAGAAGCTTGCAGATGGAAGTATAGCCAGATACAAAGCTAGACTGGTGGTGAAAGGCTATGCCCAAACCTATGGCATAGATTATGATGAGACATTCAGTCCTGTAGCTAAGATGTCAACTATAAGGACAATCATTGCTATTGCAGCTTCAAAAGGATGGACTCTAAGTCAATTGGATATAAAGAATGCGTTCTTGAATGGATACATATCAGATGAGGTATACATGGAGCAACCTCAAGGGTTTATAGATTCCAGGCATCCAAATTTTGTTTGCAGGTTGAGAAGAGCATTGTATGGATTGAAGCAAGCTCCAAGAGCTTGGAACTATAGACTGGTGAAGTATCTCAATGATCTTGGATATCAAAGTTCAAAAGCAGATTCAAGTCTACTTATCAAAAGAACAGAGGAAGGTACAATCTACATTTGTATTTATGTAGATGACATTATAATCACAGGTACTTCAGATGAAGGAATCAAGGAGGTAAAGAGATTACTTGAGAAAGAGTTCAAGATCAGTGACCTAGGAAAGTTGTCATACTTTCTTGGAATGGAAGTCACTTATACAGAT
>CM035432.1:17999298-18001798 GCA_020310875.1 Ceratopteris richardii | reverse complement strand
AAGATATAGCAGATCAACTTGCAAGTGTTGGAGAAGAGATTGAAGAAGAGCAAATTGTTAGACAAGTGATCAATGGACTCAAAGCAGATGACAAGTGGGAGAGCTTTACCACTGCAATGGACTTGTACATGGACATCCAAGCACCTGATCTAACCACTCTGATTGGACAACTCTTTACACATGAAGCCAAGATCACAAAGAATGGAGAGCAATCAAAAGGTAACAATCCCTCTGCCCTATATACAGATAAGAAGTCTAAAGATAAGGGTAAAAGCAAAAAAGTTGATGATGAAGGATCCACCTCCCAAGCAAACTATGCAGGGAGAGGTAGATCATCTAGAGGTAGGGGCAGAGGAGGTAAGTCAGGTAGGGGGAGACCCTATAATCAATCTCCATGCAATATTTGTGGCTTGTCTAATCATACTACAGATGAATGCTACAAAAACTACAAGAACCAAAGAGGAAGAGGTCACCAAAGAGGAGGATACTCCCAAGGTAGAGGCAGATTCAATCAATCTCAAGGCTACCATGGCTACAACAATAACTACAACAACAATTACAACAATAGCTACAATCACAATGGCAATTATCAAGGAGGATACAGGAACAGAAAGGATTACAATAATTATGCAGAGGATCAAGATGATTCCTTGTTGATTATGAACATGACATCTAAATCAGGTATCAATGATGATCATTTGTTCTATATTGATTCAGGTTGCTCTAACCATGTAGCTGGGAATGTTGCCCTACTCTCTGATTTGGAAGAACCTAAAGGTAAGCACCAAGTGCAGACAGGTGATGACACTAAGCATTCAGTGGTTAAAGTAGGTAATGTCAAAACAAGTGATGGTAATCAGAATTTGCTAAGCAGAGTATTGTATGTCCCAACAATCACCAAGAATCTGATGAGTGTAGGTCAGATTGTTGAAAAAGGTCTACAGGTCAGGTTCACTCAACATGGTGCATTTGTGGAGGATCCAAGACATGGATTCAGAAGGATAGCCAAGGGAGAGAAGTCAGGTAGATTATTTACCTTTGAACTTGAAGATACTAAAAATATTGCCTTGTATAACTATAGGGACCAAACCCTATCAGAATTGGAGATGTGGCACAAGAGATTGGGTCACATTGGAGAGAGAACCATAAAGCAAATGAGCAGAGATCAATGTGTGCTTGGGATACCTAATGTATCCAAGCAACACATGATATACAAGTGTGGGGCTTGTCAATTTGGTAAGTCACACAGATTGCCATATACCAAGAAAGGATTTATGCATGAAGATTACTTGGAATTGGTGCATACAGATGTGTGGGGACCAAGCAAGGAGCCATCCATATCTGGATCAAGGTACTATGTATCTTTTATAGATGATTATAGCAGATGGACTGTCTTGTACTTCATGAAACATAAAGATGAAGTATTTAATTGCTTCAAAAGGTATCTTGCATTAGTAGAAAATCAAACAGGTAGACATTTGAAGAGGTTAAGGTCTGATGGTGGTGGAGAATACTTCTCCAATGATTTTGAAGAGTTCTTGCAGGAAAGAGGCATCAAGAGGGAGATTACCACAAGGTACTCTCCTGAACAAAATGGGGTAGCTGAAAGAAGAAATAGAATCATTGTGGAGACAGCTAGGTCTATGCTCAATGAGAAGAAACTACCAAACTATCTTTGGGCAGAGAGTGTATCTACTGCCACATACTTGATCAACAGGTTGCCATCAAAGACACTTGATGGAATGACACCCTATGAGGCTTGGCATGGTAAGAGACCTTCTCTGGATCATTGCAAAATCTTTGGGTGTGTTGCATATGTGCATATTCCCTCACAGGTAAGGGGAAAGCTAGACCCTAAGGCTGAAAAGTGTATCTTTATTGGTTATGATTTGAATCAGAAAGGATACAGGTTCTATAACCCCTCAAACAAAGGCTTCAAGGTAAGCAGAGATGTCATCTTTGATGAAAATGATTCATGGTATGATAATGAGTGCAGGAAAGTGAGTTTACCTTATGATATGGAAGAAGACTTTCCAAAGCTTGTCAGGCAAGAACCAACTCAGAATGAGGATACAAGTTCAGATGATGAAGACACCATCAACATTGAAGAGTTCAAAGCTTGGAAATCAAAAGGGAAGATGAAGATGAAGCAACTTGAAGACAATCCAGAATCCTCAACTCAAGCTATGAGGAGATCTTCAAGAGAAAAGAAGAAACCTATTAGGTATGGTTATGATACTTCACTTGTAACCAAGCACTCTGTATATCTTGCAAAGGATATCTTAAGTGAAGAACCAGGTACATTTGAGGAAGCTATTACTAAACCAGAATGGAAGGAAGCAATGGATGAAGAAATGGAGGCTCTCAAGGAGAGTGATACTTGGGACTTGGTACCCAAGAAGGACTCCATGAAGGTCATAGGATCCAGATGGATCTACAAACTCAAAAGGAACTCAGATGGCACAATAAGCAGGTACAAAGCTAGGTTGGTAGCCAAGGG
>CM035432.1:17989298-17991798 GCA_020310875.1 Ceratopteris richardii | reverse complement strand
GAATACATACTTCTCTGCCTTAGGCTCCAACTTATGCCTCAATTGAGATGGCACATATGCATATGCCAAGCATCCAAATATTCTGCAATGATCCAAGGTAGGTTTCTTACCCCACCAAGCTTCATATGGTGTCATACCCTGCAAAGCTTTACAAGGCAATCTATTAACCAAATATGTAGCTGTATTAACAGCCTCAGCCCACAAATAATTTGGGCAATTCTTCTCTTTCATCATGGACCTTGCAAACTCAACAAGAGTCCTATTTCTTCTTTCTGCTACCCCATTTTGTTGAGGAGAGTACCTGCAAGTGACTTCTCTCTTTATACCTGCATTCCACAAATAATCATTGAACTCATTTGAAAAATACTCTCCCCCTCCATCTGACCTTAGTCTCCTCAATTTTTGACCTGTAATCCTTTCTGCATATGCATGATAGTGTTTAAATGTATTAAACACTTCTGACTTTTCCTTAATCACATAAATTGTGATCCACCTGGTAGCATCATCAACATATATGACATAATATCTTGAACCATTTATACTAAAGTCCTTTGAAGGACCCCACACATCTGTATGCACCAATTCAAGTCTTTCTGAATACATAAATCCATGCTTGGAATAAGATTGCTTATGAGCCTTACCTAATTGACATGCCTCACATCTGTATGTCATGTGTTGACCTGCAATGTTAGGCATTCCAAGCACTGAATCATTGTTAATCATTTCTTTGATACCTCTTTCATTAAAGTGTCCAAGTCTTTTGTGCCAAAGATCCAATTCTGACACCTTCTGCTCTCCATATGTGAACATAGCATGTCCAACATTTCCTTGTACCTTCAATGTGAAAAGCCTTCCTTCTTTCTTTCCTGCAATAACTTGTTTATACCCTTGACTAGGGTCTTCCACATAAACTCCATCATTTGTGAACCTTACCTCATATCCTTTTTCCACAATTTGACCTACACTGATCAAATTCTTTGGAATTGTGGGAACATAAAGTACCTTACTCAGAAGAGTGCTCCCATCCTTAGCTTTGACTGAACCAATTGACTTTACCTTATGCTTTGTATTGTCACCTGTCTGCACTGTATGATTAATTGCATTATGATCTAGGTCAGTCATCAAAGCAATATTTCCACTTAAGTGATTACTACATCCTGAATCAATATAGAACACTCTCATGTCCTCATGTGAGGTTTCACATGTATTCATAATGAGAGTCGAATCCTCCTTTTGATCTGATGCATAGTTGTAGTAGGTGTTATTATAGGATTGATTTTGGAAGTTTCTTCCACCACCTCTTCCAAAAGAATTCCTACCACCTCTACCTCTGAAATTTCCTCTCTGAAATCTACCACCTCTTGCTCTTTGATTAAAGTTCTGATAATTACCATTGTTTTGATTATTGTGCCAACAATCATGAGATAGATGATTGGTCTTACCACATATCCAACAAGCTCTTGCATTATCCTTGTTGTTTCTGCCTCTTCCTCTACTTCTGCCATTTCCTCTTCCTCTTATGAAGTTTGCTTGGTTTGATGTACCTTCTTCTTCACCTGATTGTTGCTTTCCTTTGTTGGCTTTCTTCTTGTCTTTAGAATACATTGCATGACCTGCACTCTTATCAACATCTCCTTTGATATCATTCTCAAAAGTTAGCATATGTCCTAACAATTGATTCAAATCAGGAGTAAAGTGATCTAATGAAAGTTCTGTAGATAAAATGAAAGGCTTCCACTTCTCATCTCCTCTTAGCCCTGTGAGTATTTGTCTTACCAATTTGTCTTCTTCAATATCTTCATCAACTGCACCTAAAGAATCTGCAATGTCCTTCATCTTTGTCACATAATCAGAGATTGATTGTGAGGCCTTCTTCTTGAAGGTTGTAAACTCTGCCCATAGTGAAGCCTTCCTTGACTTGGTTGTATTTTGGAAATGTTCTTCCAAAGCATTCCAAATGTCACAAGCACTCTCAAGTCCTCTAATGTGAGGAAGCAAATAGTCATTGACTGCCATGTAGATAATGCTTCTTGCTTGAGCATCCTTCTTCATCCAATTCTTCAAATCTGCAAGCTCCTCCCTAGTTGGAACACTAGGATCTCTGAATTCTGGCTTTTCTTCATCTCCTGTGATGTATCCTATCAGATCTTTGCTCATAAGGTGAGCTTCCATCCTCATAGACCATGCAGGATAGTTCTCTCTATCCAATTTTTCAATTTGGAGACTATCTCCCATCTTTTCTTCACCTGTAGCTTCAAATCTTTAACCTTTACAGATAATAAATGTACCTTTACTTCGAATGTTGCTCCTTCTGATCCTTTTGATGCTCTTTGTATGTCTTCCTTTGATCTTTCTTCAACCTTTACCCTTCTGCACCTTCAAAGTGTAAAGTTTTGTATTTCTGCAATAGTCGGAGTCTTCTTCACTTCAATTTTGACACAACCTGCTCTGATACCACTGATGGAGAGTGTTAATCTCCAAAAGAACAAGTTAACCTTGA
>CM035432.1:17916798-17979298 GCA_020310875.1 Ceratopteris richardii | reverse complement strand
TTCCGATAGAGAGAATGGTATGCATCTTCATGAAATTAATCATTTTTTCAAAGATATTCAAAAAGATATTCAAAGATATTCAAACATCTTGGGCAATTATATATCTTTGAAAGTACTCTCGTAAAATGTTAGACATATTACCTTGTAATTATGCATATATAAAACATCCCACAATTGACCAATAAAGAATAGATAGATAGATAGATAGTCATATAGATATATTGATAGATAGATAGATAGATAGATAGGTAGATAGATAGATAGATTGATATATATATATATATATATATATATATATATCTATATATATATATATATATATATATATATATATATATATATATATATATATATGTGTGTGTGTGTGTGTGTGTGTGTGTGTTTGTGTGTTGGAACATCAAGCTTACACTATGCTTGAGGTGGATTTGATCTGCATCAAAGGCTATCGCATCAAAAGAATATCCGTTGGAGAGTTCTTTTCCTTATGCTCATTTATTGTATTTGTTGAGAGATTTTTGATGGTTCATTTACCATTAAAAAAGCCTTGAGCTTTACACATGTAAAGGTAGATAGATAGAGCCCAAATCCCATGAATTTGTTGTGGTTGAACTTGCATTGAATCAAGCAATCAATCACCTAAAAGTAGATCAAACTAGATCTTCACTTTTCCTAGATTGTAGGAAAGTGAATTGATTCCCTCCAACAAACATTCCCACCTTCATTTGAATTCAAACTCCACTTGTAGAAGTGGTGGAACACTCCTAGAGTCTATATAAAGACTTGAAATCACTTGTACAATACATGGAAGCAATATACATACACTTGTGACCATCATTGTCTTGCTCCTTCAATTCTCTACATCATCTTCTTCGCCAACAGTAATCTTGCAGAGGCTATTGCTCTCTCTTGAGAGCTCCAAATTGAGTGAAACATAGCTTATTGGCAAGGTATTAGTGTCTATTTTATGCATATAAAGATTCATAGCATTTGGTTTAGTAGATTGGGAGAAATCTATCTCGGGGTCAATCTTTGCGTATTCCTGAAAAATAGGAAGTACCACTGTTGCTCTAGCACAATGGTGAGAACCACATTAAGAAGCTTCACCTCCTTAATGTCAATCTGCGGAAGAGATAGGAGTGATATGAAGATCGTGAATGAGAGATGAAGTGAGACTGAAGGTGAGAAGCATAGAGATGCACACACACATACACACACACTACGAAGAGACAAGCAAGACACAATGGAAGGTGAGAAATCAACTGTATTACTCAAGAACACTCTTACAAGATCCAAATAGCTCTAAGCTCTTCTCTACTCACACAAGCTAACCTCAAAAATGAGCTCTTTAGCTCTTTTTATAGTTTCTAGACTAGTTTTGACCGGTTTCATATCTAGTGACCGGCATAGTTAAAAAATAGGTCCTAAGTGCTATTTGAAGGGGTAAATGGTGTCTAAAAATAACCAAAATTGATACGCTCATTCTACCTAAGCTCCTCAAGCTCGATGACTCCTTGGCTTGCACAAAATGGAGCTAGAAATTAAGAAAAGGGTTTTTCTATGTTACATATGTTACAATAGTGATAAAAATCACTGTTGGAGGTTTTTGAAAAGTATTTTAAAACATAATTCTTTGAAAAAAGATCCGACTGACTCCCTGCTCTGTCTCTACATGCTTCTGCGTCTTCTGTGCCTCTGGCTACTGCCAACACCCCCATCCCTCTGGCTTCTGTCGTCCTCGACAGAACCTTGTTGGGCAGTCTGTCGGATGTAGTTCTGTAGTAGTTCCTGAGCGAGGGTGTGTTCTGATATTCGAATGCCTCGGGCCAAATCTGCCTCGAGTTTCTCCCAATCAATTGGTTGTGGTTCATCGGATGGCGGGAGTCGATAATGTGTGGAATACACCATCTGTTCACAGGCGAATAGGTGTAAGAGGTGGGTGGGCCTGCTGATGAACACTTCTGAATGGTATTCCCAAAAACCGGTTGTGAACATCTCTTCGAAAGTCTGCTTGTAGCACGCCGGTAAATATTTAATTCTGCAATGCCAGGCATAACACACCCGTAGCGATGGCGTTGTACTCATATTGTATGCAAGATCTAGATTGCCATGCTCGAAGCCCGGGGTGTTTACATGAGGTGCCTTTACACGACGGAAGACTTTGAAAACCATTTGCATCATGTCAAAGATTTTGACAGTCATGTGCGTTGCTATATCATCCATGTGTTTCAAGCGAGGGAGCTAGTGACGAATTGTGGCCATCATGTATCCCACTGTCGGTAGTTTTTTCTATGGGTGGCTTGAAATATGGGTAATTTAACCAATCCTGGTACTGCTTGTGGTTCTGTACTTTAATAGCAAATGCTGTCCAGGAGCGGCGATGTGGCACTGGTCCCCAACAAGGGTTGTATTTCAAATGTAGTGGTGCCTTTGCCCAAGTACTCATCATCTCAGGATATTCTTGTAAAAGATCTTTACGCCACTCTGGTTGATAAATCTTGCCTTGCTGCACATCCAGTGGCAAATCATCAGGCTCAAACTGAGTAGCGTGAGATGGTTTCTTACTTGTTTCTTTCTCTATGGCCAACTGATACTTGGCCATTAGCATAAAATACGGTTTGTACTGTAACTCATGCCCTGATATATATCTGCGAGGGGCCAAGTGAGCGAAGTAGGGCGACTGTAAAATTCTTTCCTCAATCATTGCCATTGCGTGCAGCTGCGCCTCTACTCGTGCTGAGTGGGTAGTTCCAAGCTCTTCCATTGTCTTCATCCATGCGGGGATTGGAAGTTCATAAGTCATCTGGCCTTCAGCCGTGACTCGTCCGCCTGGGATGGATTGTGGCTCGTAGGCTTCTTCAAAGGTTTCCTCCACCGGAATAGTTACATTTTCTTCATCGGCTGGGAGCTCTAGTGGGGAATCTGGCCGTGGTGGTGCCAAGAGTTGATACTTGGGCCCATAATGCGTTGAGTTCCTCTAGGATGTCAGGAGAAGGGTCCGCAGGAGCTGGTAATCCTTGGGTTGCTGGTAGTCCTTGTGTTGCAGGTGCTCTGAGTTGGAGTAGCTTATGATCTTCCTTTAGCTTCTGATATTCTTCGTTCATTCGATCGTATTCGTCAAGCAATCTGATGTGATCATCAAGCAACATTTTCATTGATTCGGAGGGCACTGCTTTGAACCGGCTAGGACTTAAGGGTTGGTCTAGGTTATCGAGAGCAGCTTCTAAATTTTCCCTGTTCTGCTCTTGTAGCCGCTGGTTTTCTTCCTTTGCTGCTGCTAGGTGCCTTCTAAGTAAGCCCATGTTCCTTGTAAGCGTCGCATTGCGAACTGTCTGGGCCCTTAACAAATTGTCAAGATCAACAGTGGCCTCTTTGGCTTTCTCTTCACTTTCTAGTTCCAGCTTGTGGTATGCCTCGCGTATTTCTTCGTATCGAGTATTCAATGAGGCATTCTCAATAGACAATGAGTTAAGCTGCGACTGCAAATCGTTGGTTGTCCTCTGCAGCTACTGATAATTATTCCCAAGAGATGTGAACTCATCTCTTACTTGCGTCATACACGTGAACATTTGTCGAAATGCAGTGTCTATGGTGGGTGATAATATTAATGGGGTGCTAAGTGAAGATGCAGTGGATGTAGATGCAAAGGGAACGGGGAATGGGGGTGGGAAAGTGGAGGTTGTGGTGATTGTGGAAAATTGTGGTGTGCTTAAATATTGTGGTGCCGCAATTGAAGTGAGTGGTGGTGCGGTGGGTGGTGATATATCCATATCGCTGGATGTAGTGTCGAGTGCGGTGACTGTGAATAGTGTTCTGATCGTGGGTAAGTGTGTGGGTGTAAATACAGGATTTACAAAGGTCGAAGAAAAATTTACAGAGGGGTTGTCTTGGACGGCTTGATGGAGAGGGGGAAGAGGGGTTACGGTGGGTCGGGGAGGTGAGATTGGGGAGAAGGTTAATGGCGGTGGGAATGGGAAAAGGTGTCTTGGAGGTGTGGGGACGAATGGAAAAGATGGATGGAGAAATGGGTTGGATAGAAAGGTGGATGTGTTAGGGGGTAGACTAGGTTGAGTGGGTGCGGGAATTGTGGGCTGGGTGGGAGTAAAGACGACTTCTGCTACTCCACCAGAGAAAGAAGATGTTGTTCTGGGAGAATGGGGATGTATGGGGGAGACTGAATGGATGGGAGGTGATGGGGGAGCGGTTGGGGTGGTCGGTACTTCGACAACTGTGGTGGTATGTACAACGGTAGTACGGGGTGGGGAATCGACGATAATGGTGTCTCCTGCCAAAGAGCCTTCAAGGACAAGACGTGCTTCCCTGGCCTGTTCTGAAGATTGTGCTCCTGTTGGGACACGAATGTATTCGCCCGGTTTTGATAGTAGCCGTATGCGTCGGGGGTCATACTGCGGTAATGGTTTCCTCTGCAAATATCTTAAGGCTTCGGTGGGTCCGACTGATTTGACAAGCTCTCTGAAACCTTTGATGTAGACTTCTTCGAACCCTCCTGAGACGAGTTCTTGTTCGATGATTGTTTGGCTTTCTTCATCAGTCAACTTCTTGCGCACCCAAACTTTTTCCATAGTACGATATAATTTTTTTATGGCTAATGTATAAGCTGCTGCTTCAAAGGTTTCTTCTTCGTGTGTGCTCGTGTCACCTTGGGTGTCGGTTTGTTGCCCTTGTTCATCTGTTTGTACATGTTCTTGGGAGTCATCTGTACCCTAGCTGGCTTCATCGTCTCCTTCGTCATCATCTGTAGCTGTTCTTTCGTCATCTGAGCTCGATACGATTTGTCCTTGTGGTTGATCTCGGGGTATGGTAGGGTAGCTGGGCCTTTCATATTCCTGAGAAAAGATCTGACCTTCTGAAAACTGAAATTCACTTGAAAATACGTCCTGCATCTCAAAGTCAAATGTGGTGCCTGCTTGTTCTGTTTCTAAATGGGGTATCGAGAAAGAGAAAGCTTCCGCACCAATAGTGGTGGGAACTTCTGTTGTAGTGGTGGTAGGTCCTGGGACTGTGGTTGCTTGAGTAGTGACTGTGCTGGTAGTGCCCTCCGTTACAACTGGTCGTGATAACCTTATGCGAATAGGTTGTACTATGGGAGTGGCTTCTGTTGGAGACTGCTCTGGAGATGGTTGTGGTGAGGGTGATTCTGGCACTTGAAGGCAGGGGATAGTTCCTCTCATTCGCTTTCTTGCTCTTCCTTTGCTAGGCTTCCTAGCTTTCTTCGATGTCCCTTTGAATGCCTTCAGCTCTTCGCTTGTCATTGCTCGCTCGATATGTAAATCATAGGCCAAACACATATATATAATGCGCCTGAGGGCGCAACACCCATTGATGACCTTCTTCCTTTCCCATCTATGTTTGCTAAATACATCTGATCAATAATCCAGCTAGCTAGATCAACTGTCTGGGGTCCCATACAAGATAAATACAAACCAAACCATATGCGCTTGTGAGGCATTGTGAATCTGTCCTGAGCAGGGAAAGAAAAATGTTGCATGCATATCCGCAGTGGCTTTGAAAGCTCAGGTGTGATAGCTGAAATCTCCTCCCACTTAGTGATGCCCCCACGTTTCATAGGGTCGGGAACTAACCTTTCGCGCTCTGTGGATGGCAAAATAAAAGTTCCTGGCAGATCCTTGTTCTCTGAAGCTAACAAAGTGGTGATTAAATAATAGCATCTGTAGAAGTCGGGTTTAGGCAAAGGGTCACTGAAATACTCCGTGAAGCCGGCTCTTGCCCAAACATGTGCTAGGTCTTGTGTGTTCTGTAGCCCTTCGAACTCTCTTGAGAAGAACTGATATTTTCCCCATGTACGGTCATCAAAAGTCAAATTAGCCTCAAATATAAACTCAGCATCCGCCAATGGTCCTGCCAGCCCTTGAAACCAGTGAGAATTGCGATGAATCTTCTCAGTATAGCCTCGAGGAGGATCGTCAATAGGCATGGGTCCTGGGAATCCTTGGAATTCTGGCGGTGGAGCCGTCAGATGGGACTCTGCGAGTAAAACACCGATAGGTGCTACAGGTGCACTGGGGCCTGCTTCTGATGGTCCTTCTTCGGTTTGCATGATGATTGACGTGCTAATGGAAAAGATCTGCTACAAAAGATTAGCACATTAGTATGGAAATTAATTATGATCCCATTAAGGTGAGACCGCAATCCCTTTCCATAGCCGATGTGTAACCCGTGTAGCCAAGTGTTGTGATGTGATTGATGCAATGCTTCTTGCAGAACTAGTGCAGGTCTCTAGACACCTATATGTTTTCAGATATTGCATGCAGTTCTTTGATGAGATGTTATTACAGGTGATGTTGGGTTATGGTGTGTGGATTTATACAAGGTTCAGTCATGAATGAGTTATTACAAGGTTGTAGATTAGTCGGGGTGGTAGTTATGCTAGACAAAGGGTTAGGAGAAGACTTCTGGATACGTTTCGGTATCCACTTCCTAAGAGTTTGTGATCAGGTGATAAGTCTCTGTGGAGGGACAAAAGATGATATCGGATTTGGTGGTATGGAGGACTGAAAAGCTTTCCGAAGGGTGTATTTTACATGGCTTGAGGGTTGAGCTATAATACATGTTTTGGGTACCCAAATCTGCGTGGGTGTGGGTCGATTCATAAGGTACTTCTTGGCGATCCAAATTTGTTGAATGGTCGAACTTGTAGAAGAAGGTCGAGGGGATGTTGGATACTGATTCTGCTTCTGCCTTGACTTCTTCTTATCAATGTCTGCGTTGTTGAAATCAGTCGGTGCTTTCTGTTCTTTTGCCACCCATATTTGTCTTGTGCCACTTACTTTGTGTTGCTGAGACTGCTTTCCTCTTTGCGTCGTCTGATGTTGCCGTCGGTCTGGGTTCCTTCGTAGTGGTTGACTCCTTTGTGGTTGAGGTTGAGAGGTTGGATGGACACTCTGCTTTGGAAAAGAAGGGAGGTCCAACACTTGTGAAACCTGCCCATTAGGAAGTGCTCCGTTTCGTACTTTTAATCTAGGCCAGTCCGCAGTAAGTGTGGAAGGATGGGCACCGCAGGGCGTTTTGCCCATGTGTCCGCTGATGTAACCCACCTGACCGCTGATTGTGTCCATCTGCCCAAGCGGTTGGGTAATTGCCCCTTCTAGTTTGCAGGAAGCCCCAGGGAAAATCTCATGACACCCTTCTGATTGACAACTGTCTATAGCCAAGCCCGAGTGGGTTGGTGTAGACGTAACGTGACTGATCTGACCAAAGATCTTCCGGTCTTCCGTCGCATGCATTTCATAGGGTCTAGGGTTACAAACCTCAGTCGGAATTCCATTAGGGAAGTCAAGCGGTATCACTCGCTTCTGATCTAAGGTTCCAATCTGTAAGGAGCCTTGTCTAAGATTTAGGTCCACTGAGTGATCGTATAGCCAGTCTTGGCCAAGGATTAGGGGTTCTATCAGGTCCTCGTCATGGCACACTAGTAGCTTTGCTGTCATAGTCACTTCGTTAATGAGGATAGGAAGATCCACCTCACCCATGCAAGGGGTTTCCATGCCTCCTAGCCCTATGAGGTATGCCTCAATTGGCCGCATTTCTATTCCTGAGTCCTTATAGTGGGACCATCTAATCACACTAGTCGCAGCACCTGAATCAATTAAAGCCCTGAGCTCTTGGCAAGGGTTGCCGTGCTCTAGCCTGACTGTAATGAATGGTCTCCTATCCACTATGCTAGGATGAGTGGTTGACTTTACTTGACACATGGCCATGGGGTATCTGGGTGATGTTTCCAGATGATTATAATGTTCTCTCCCTAGTCCTTGTCTTCTTAGCTTCATGCGCTTAATGTGTTCTATAGCTTCTGCCTGAGCTTCAGCTCGTATTCTATTTTCTTCCTCCTTACGCTTCTTTGCCAACGTGAGTCGTTTAAGCATATCCTCAGTAAGAGGTTCTTGATATAACTTGACTCTACAGCCACTAATGTAATTAGGCATTATGTCTCCTTCTAAGGTGGCTAATTGTACTGCTCCACTTGTGGAGAGTCTGTTGATGATCATAGGTCCATAACCTCGCTTTTCTAACTTCCGTGTGTGTTGTTTCTGCGTATATACTAGAACTAAATCTCCTTATTTCAAGCCTTTATCTTTCACATGTGCATCAAAATATGCTTTCTGTCGCTTCTTTGCCGCGTATATTCCTGCTGCTGCTTTCAACCTGGTTTCTCCTAATCGTTCCAAGTCCATTATTCTTGCTGATAATTCATGGCCGGTCCACTGATGTTCTTGTGCAACCTTAAGGGTCCGTATCAAGAAGTCCAAAGGAAGCACAACATTCTGACCAAAAACCATCTGAAAGGGAGTTGCATTGAGTACAGTCTTGTAGGCCACTCGATATGCCCAAACAGCGTGGTGTAACTGTTTGTCCCAATCTGAACGTTTGTTGTTCACGAGTTTCGTCAGTACGTTACAAAGGATCTTGTTAGTGCTTTCAGCCTGACCATTGGCCTGAGGATGATATGGTGCCGATTTCTTGTGAATCACCATAAAATCCTGTAACAAATATTCAATGACTTGGTTTAGAAAGTGAGTTCCTCGATTGCTCACTAACTCTATAGGCAATCCATATCTTGTAAAGACATTTTCAAATAAGAATTTTGGAGTCGTGTGAGCATCATTCTTTTTCGTGGCTTTTTCCTCTACCCATTTCGTAAGATAATCTGTGGCAACAATAATGTATTCTGCATGTGTACCTTTTGCAGGGGGGTTAATGGGTCCTACAAAGTCTATGCCCCACTTAGAAAATGCACGTCCGCCCATCATGGGTTTCAATGGCATTTCATCTCTTCGAGTAGGAAATTGAGTTCTTTGGCACACGTCACATCTCTTTACATAGGAATGTGCATCCATGTGAAGAGTGGGCCACCATAATCCTGCAAAGAGGATGGCTTTGATTATCGTATCTGGTCCAAAGTGACCTCCTGCAACACCTTGGTGTGCAGTCTCTAGTATGCTCAGATAATCGCTTTCATGAACACATTGTCTTAAGTATCCATCTCATCCTCGTTTGTATAGATTATCGCCAATAAGTGAATAGTCTTGAGCTTCCTGCTCTAGACTGCGTTGTCGTGCTAAAGTCATTCCTTGAGGGAATGTGTTCGTCCTCAAGTACGTCACTAAAGGTTCGCTCCAGTCTGGTGTGAGAGACACATGATATAATGTAGCATGCTCTATTGGTGGTCTTTCACAACAAACATGGCATTCTTTACACAATTTGTAGACATCTGCTTCCATCGTAGGCCAGTATACTCCTAGTCTATGCAGAGTCTGTAATGTACGATGTTTCGAATGATGTTGCTTTAATGCACCTATGTGTGCTAATTGCAACCAATTCGCATGTTCTGATTCATCTAAACAACAAGCAAGGATCATTTGATTATCCTGTTTACATATGCTACCTGCTATGATTTGGTATCTCTGAGACTTGGTAATCTCTCTTTCTTTGAGTAAATGCCTGTACCTCTTTCACGTTAGTTGGTCTAGGTAATTCTGCAATTACTTTCACCTTTTCTTCGTCTGTAGAAATTCCATTCTTTGACACAATGTGTCCTAGAATTTTGCCTTGTCTGACCATGAAAACGCATTTTTCGGGGTTCAAACAAACTTGATATTCTCGACATTTGTCAAATACTTGTCTTAACTAAGGGATATGTGTTTGTCTTACATTTGAATGAGCACATAAGTCATCGACATAAACTTCCAAATTCTTGCGTAAGAATTCCTTGAAAACATGACACATGAGTCGCTGGAAAGTGGCGGGTGCATTTGTTAAGCCAAATGGCATTACACAAAATGCAAATATGCCCCATTCTATGGCAAAAGCCGTCTTGTGTTGATCTTCTGGAGCAATGGCTACTTGATTATAGCCTGAAAAACCATCAAGAAAGCTGTAAACTTCCTTGCCCGCAACTCTTTCCAATAAGTGTTCTGTGATAGGAAGAGGATAACTGTCTCTAATTGTGGCGGCATTAACTTTTTTAAGGTTAATACACACACGCAATTTTCCATTTTTCTTGGGCACAACCACAATTGGGGATACCCATTCGGTATGCTCAATTTCGTAAATGAATCCTGCTTCTATCAAACGATCTATCTCCTCTTTAATCTTCGCAGCGTAATTATCATTGTACGTGTATGGTTTTTGTTTCGTAGGTTTTGCATCTGGAGTCATAGGGATTCTATGAGAACATATGTCTGGATCTACTCCTTTCAAATCTTTGTAACTCTAGGCGAACACATCTCTATATTCGTGCAATAGGGCAACTAATTCTTCTTCTTCTTCCTTCGTTAAATCATGCCCTATGTATGTACACTTTTCTTCTTCTCCTTCTATGGCAACTATGATTTTTTTGGTTTTCTCTCGGTTATCATATACTTCTCTGACGTCAGCTTTTCTGTTAGGCATTCGTACCATGATTCGTCTATCTTCCATTTCGTACTTCTTGAAGTTCTCGGGAACCTCAAATAAAGATTCTTCTGTTTCTGACATGGTTTCTTTCTTCTTTCTCTTCTTGCCTTCACTCTTGCTAGTCACTTGAGTGGCTATTCTCACATCATTCATGATTTCTTCGTGTCTTTGAGGGTGAGTCTCTACCTTGTAGAAATATTCTTCTTCTGATGCAAAGGGTGGGTCCATAATAATTGACTCTAAATCGAAATCACTCGCGTCCTCGAATGCATCAGTGTTCGGTTCACACTCTTCTAAAGTTGAATCACACATGATTGGCTCTATCTTGAAAACTGAAATGTCATAGCCATCCTCGTCACAGTGGGGTGTCCATTGTTCTTCATTGATGGCTACGTCCATGGTTGCTAGGATTTCTGCCCAACCATGGGGTTCAAACTCTTCGTCTGGAAATACTATAGGTGCGTAAGCTGGGTCTTGAAGGGTTCGTGGATGTTGTTCTGCACCTAAAGTCCTGGCTTCTAACCTTTCTTCCTCTTGTTTTGCTACTTTACACATCCATAAGTGAGTGTCCTCGTGCAACCATGAGGGGTCTGACTCTAATGAGTGTACCGATTCTGTTTCTACCGGTGTCTTATGGATGGTATTCCATTGTATTGGGGGTACATCTCGATGTGAATAGTCCTTAAGATTGACTTTAGTAGTCACTCCTAAATGTTGCAAGTACAAAGAATTAGTTCCCCAATCTTGTACAATTTGCAACTGACGCATGAATGGTCGTCCCAATATCATCTCATAAGCATGATTTTTTGCAAAGTCACAAATGGCGAAGGTATGCTCAAACTCCACACCAAAAGTGGTGAGAGATATGCCTTCTAGTAAGCCTAATGGTTTTTCTATGTGTCCATCAGCCATTTGTAGCTTCATCCTGGTAGGTCTGAGTGCTGGCTTATCCCAACGTTTCCATAAAGCGGTGGTAGCGATGGCTACTCCGGCTCCTGAATCTAAGATGGCTTTCGTGGTGTAGCCCTGATGAGTTATTGGAAGATAAGTATTACCTTCCTCTCCTTCACTTACATCTCCTATCTTTTCTACGGGTATCTCTGGTACCTTCTTATGTGATCCTATCTGAGAGGGAGTAGTAGCAAGCTCAGGGAATCGATTTGCTACATGTTTCCACAATTCTGGTTTTACCTTTAACAATTCCTCTAGAGTGAGATTACACTGTACTTTAGTGTTCTTGATCACTTCCGTGTTTCTAGGGATCACTGATTCTTCATTCCTCACTATTATCGTGGGTGCTCTCATACTAATAGACTTTGCTTCCCAAGGTCCTGTGAACTGAGGTAATTCATGTAAAGAATTGGATTCAAAGCCTATGTGTTCACTCAGTTGCTCTTCCTCTACATCATCGTAAATAGAGGGGATATCTTGGGGAAATTGTTCCTGCATGTCGTCTATTTCTTGAATAGGAGGATGGGTTCCTTGTTCTTTTCTCCACTTCTCTTCTTGGATTTCTCTCAAAAATTCATGTGAGTACCTATGTATGGAAGACAGGTTGTCTTGACTTTTTATATTGGGTACTTGAGATAGGGATGGTACATTCTTTTCCTGTGTCTCTGGGACAATAGGGTTCCTATGTTGATCCTTTTTCTCTTTGCTCTCTATCAAGTATTCTAGCCTGTCCATTAGTCCTTGAAAATGTAATTCCAGTTTTGCCATGTTATTCCAATTAAGATATCTAGAGGCTTCGAACAAAGCTTGTGCTAATTCTACCATCTTCATGCAAAGTTTAGTTCTCTCAATTTCTAGATCAGCTCGTGGGTAGTTCTTACTCATTTCAGCTACTTGAGGTCCCTCTTTTAATCTAGCCTGATATGCACAAAACATCATGTCTAGATTTTCTAGTATGGGTTCCGCTAAAACTGATCCTGATTTTTGAGCTGGGTTCTCTTGATTTAATTCTTGTGAAGTCAATTCTAGGATTTTGGCTCTCGACTCTTTTAAACTTCCTTCCATCTCAGTTATCTTTTTACTCCATTTTCTCTTAATTCTTTCTCTAGAATCTTTCCAAGATTTTGTCTTTTTACTGCTAGATTCTGCAACTTCACTACTTTCAGCTACTTTCTCTTGATTAAGCGGTTGGTTCTGTAAGAGCGCCTAGGCTCTGGTTATAGCTTGGATAGGCACGTATGTGGGGTTGGATCCATCTGCGTTGTTTACAATACCTATCACGTTGATCGGTGTCACATTTGACACATTAGTAGGGTTCTTAGGACAATCTTTGATTATGTGCTCTTTACCACAATCGGCACAAAAGCCTTGGATGTAATAGTACTGTGATTGTCCTGATATCGGAGGATGTGGACAATCCTTTATGAAATGATCTCCTTGGCACCTAAAGCATGGTCCTCTAGGGCCCTGTGGTCTTTGTTGTCTCAATTGGGGACGTGGGTTTGGGTTTGTGTACATCACATTAGCGTAGTCTGGCTCCCAACTAGGTTCCACTGGTGGACTATCATAATGATATGTCTCCACATGTTCTGGTGACTCCATGTAATAAGCGGGTGGACTATCTACATGAGTGGAGGCGAAACTGTTTGAGTTCGGGTCACTCTCTGTGATCAAAGGTGAAGAAGGCACTAAGGCCCTACTTAGGTTCTCTTTTGCAGCAGCGTATTTAACTGAGATGACATTCGCTGGTGGGGGTGGCTGCTGAGCTAAGACAGGTTGAGGCCTTTGTTGAGCCTGATACGGGTAGTTCTGAGGAGGCCTATAGTAATAAGGCTGAGCATTGTATTGTCCTTGATACCTACCTGGCTGTGCGTATGCTTGCGGGTAGTTCTGTCTTATTGCCTGTTTGTTGTATGGGCAGTCTTGAGCCGTGTGATTTGTGTATCTTCTCTCAATCGTACTGTATTGGCCACTAGGGTTGGCTTGTGGTTGTGTTGAATTGGGGCACACATTTGCCATGTGATTGCCACCACAGCTGTAAAAGCGCTTGTTTGTGGTTACCCTAGGCATCTGTTTACTCGAAACTCCTAGTTTCTGGGCCACTTTTTCTGCTAGATCCTCTATTGAGCTAGACAATTTCGTGGATGCTAGAGAAGAACAATCCGAGTCCTTGTAGACTTTTGAGAGTTCCAACTCATCTCCTAAGTTGTCCTCAATGTCTATACATATTCTTACACACTGCTCTAGCGTTCGAGGTTCTTTTAAGTACACATAGGAGCGTAGTTTAGAGCTCAACAAGCCATCCAGAAACAATGACACTTGTTTGGCCTGTGAGGGTAGCTCTTGCATTGGACATCTTTCAACATATTGTCTAAACCTACGTCCTGCGAGTCTAACTGTTTCTTGAGGGGTCTGTTTGAAGCTATGAATCAACGAAGACGTGTCATGCCTGATCCCACTTTTAGAGAATTCTGTGATGAATGACTCTAAAAAGTGATGGATGTCTCTAAATTTTCTTTTTTGCAATGGTTGGAACCAAGTTAAAGCGGTATTCTTTAATGTTAGTCCAAATGCATTATATTGCGTGAACATGTCTTCGACTTGTTCTGCTCTTAGTACTTGCTTAAATTTTGCTACATGGTCATAGGGATCTCCTGTCCCATCAAATTAATTCTTCATGGATTTCACTAACTGAGTGGGTCTCAGTATTCTTGCATGTTCACGTGGTCTAGGTAGAGGAAAATCATCTCTACCACATGGTATTCCATGATCTCTTTGTCTATCCGCTCTATTAGTGTCCGTGGTTGTTCTATCTCTCCCTATGGGATGAGTGAAGCTTACTTCGGGTCTTTCTTTATTCTTTTCTCTTTGCATGCCATGGGCTGAGGATGTTCCTGCCCCTTGTTGGCTCGCGTTTACGTTTGCTCGAGATGGAGGGAATACTAATTCGCCTCTCCATGTGTACGTGTTTCTAGCATGGTCAGGCACCACAAAGACTCTTTCTGAAGTCTCATCCAGGTATACAACCTTTCCAGGTGTATCCGGGTCTTTAAATTCGTAGATTATAATGGAGCCTACCTCGCTAGGTGTTTTGTTTTGGACTCCAAGTTGTCCTCTCCAATCATGAAGTAACAAAGAATCAACAAATCATCTTTATTTTGTCAATCCTAGGAATATCCATAAGACCACAGCCCCTTCAAGATAATAGATTCAAGGAAATAAGAGATTAATGGCTGGATTGCTGAGAAAAATTGAAGATGAAGAGAAAATCTAGGGTTTACCATATCTAAGGCAAATCTCCATCATTTTCTATGATCTTTGTGTCAAAACCATGCTATTTTATCAGCAGAATACAAATATGAACTCAAAATTGAAAAATATCACCTGTATCACAGAGACGAGACAATCGCGATTCTGTACATTCAGACGATTTTCACAATTCTGGAGCTTTCTTCAATCCTTTTCCACTCATTACATCAGTAAACCTCTTCCTTCATACAACTCACTCAGTAATACACAAATGTAACTCACAAATCTCCATGATTAAGCAAGAAACAAGCTCTCACATCAAAGAAAATACACTCAACAGGAGAAAACACGATTTTTGCAGAAACTCTTTCTTCTCTATTGATAGCATGAGCAAATGACTAACCAACCTCTCCAAATTAGAGAAAATTGACTTATATACATTTTCAAGTGTCCCTTTTCACACTTGAAATTAGGTCTTTTTCTCTAATTTTCTAAAAATATGCTATCTAAGAGTTTCTAAAAATTCTACAAAAATTACATGAGGTCCTTGACTACATAAGGAAGACTCTTCCTTATTTTTACAACCATTGCATAAATATTTTACAAGTTTTTTGGCTTTTTACTAATTTTCTATATCAAAAATGCTTTCCAAAAATACACCTTCCAACATTCTTCCCCTCCTAGAGCTTTTGGCTCCTGACAAAAGACTTCCTTATGTGAGCTCAGCTTTATTTCTTCTTCCTTTGGTACACTTGTGACACCAAATCATGGATCTTCCTTTCTGTGACATTCAAGTTATTGACCATTTCAAACAAAGCTTTCCTCCATTGTACTGCAGCTTCAGGCTTATCTATGACATCCTTCTTCAAGTATTCTGTGTAAGCAGCTTCATAGGCAGTAAGTCTTGCTTTTGTAACCACAGATAAGTTTCCAAAAATTTCTGACTCCCTTTCAAAGAATCCATAATCAAAAGCATCTTCAAGTATTTGCAAAAAATGACTGCCCAAAAATATTATTCTACTGTAGTAGGCCATCAAACAAATCCTGTCTGGTGTCTCACTTAGATCAAACAATAGAGCATCTGTAGGCGAATTAAAACCTATGTAGTTCAAAATTCTGACATCTGTATCAGTGTAGGTTTCTATACAGGCTAGAATTAACCTCATTATTCTGACAAGTAGTATACAAACAGGGTCATTGACATCTTTATAATTTGATATGACAGACTCAGCAGTATTCACCATGTAACTTTTAGTAGGCCAAGTTCCTGTCTTTGGACCTGCTATTTTTGGAAAGTTCAACCATTTTGTTGGAATCTGCCCTGTTTTTCTTCTTTCCCAAAAAACCGTCCACTCCCTTCTTCTGGCCACGGGGCAATAAGCTGGGTTAATCTTTAAGTGTAAAGGTGCCTCCTTCCAGATTCTCCTACACTCTTTATTAGCATCCAACCATTTATTCCTCCATTTTGGGTTAGCTCTTTCAAATAATTCCTTTGTAACATTAATATCCTCTTCATATTCAAAATATTGATTTGGAGCTAATCCCACTCTGGCCAACTCATAATTTTTTATGCTTTCCAATACCATACAAAAAGGAATTCCTAATCCATCTGCAGCCCAATGGTGCTGATCTGGATTGATGCCTTTATTTAAAGCAAACGTGACAATCTGGTTCTCATAATCATCATGCATTTTTCTCATAAACTCCATTCTTGATTCTCTGTTAGTCAGCAACTTCTGAACAAATTCCTCAGTGTACTCTTCCTCCGATCCTTTGGTTACTGCTTCATAAGTTTCCTGTTCTTTATCAGCATCTCCTGTTTCATACTCTCTTGTATTGGTATCTTCTGCATGTACCTGAATCTGAACCTCTTCCTGAGCTTTTGATTTCTCCAGTTGTTTCTGTAAATCTTCTAAGGTCATCCTTAAGCTTTTATTCTGAGTTATCAAATCTTCTCTTTCTTTCATCCAGTCCATTCTTTCTCTTTCCAACTTGTCCTGCCAATCCTTCCTCTCTTGCTCTGTATTCAAAAACAACTTGTTATACCCTCTCATAGCTGTAGCAGCATGTGTACTTGCCTGCTTTTCTAGTTCTTTGGCTTCCTTTAATTCTTCTTGGAGTTTCTGAATTTCTTTATGCATTTCATCTTTTTCTTCCTCTGTCAATTGGGCAGGTTTACTTCCATCTCTCACTAGACCTTCTTCTAGCAACAACTTATTAATATCTTCATGGGCCCTAGTCAAAATTTGATATGAGGTTTGTAGTGTTCTGTATCTTCCTCCTATGGTCTTTAGTTCCATTTCCATCTTGGCATTCTGTTCTGATAACTTCACACTCTTATCCTCCAAATATTGTATTTTGTTCTGCTTCTGAACTTCACTTTCTTCCAAAGCAATTATTCTATTGACATACTCTTCATTTTTCTTCTGAATTGACCTTAGTTGTTCTGACATCTGCTCCTTTTCCTTTCTGTGCTCTTTGATAATCATACTCCCTTTCTCAAATTCAGATTCAGCCACCATGCCTGATATGATCATATTCCTGCTAGATGGTCTGAACTGTTCAATATTATTCATGATTATTTGATAGGCTGACCTTATATTCTTGGGTATCCTTTCCAAACCAACTTCCACTTCTGCCTGTCTGATTTCAATTTGCTTATCTCTTTTACCTTCCTCATCTTCATCTGCTTTTGTTTCATCCTCTATATCCTTTGTATCTTGTTCTTCATTACTGGAAGCATCATTCTCTGTTTCTTGATTAATATCATCTTCTTCAAGCTCCAATACTCTGTCCTTTGCACTTTTCTGATATGAGAGGTTTGAAATTCTACTCTCTTCCAATGAATTCCTTTCTTCTTGACCTTGCATTTCTTCTCCCTGTCCTAGGGTTTCCTGATTGTTTTCTAGCTCTTTTTCATCCTGGCCTGATTGATCCTTCCCAAGTTGCTCTCCCTGTACCAATTTTTCTTGAACTACTATTGATTCAATATCCTCCACATGGATAGCCTGATCATCATTTTTCTGCATTTCCTGTCTTCCCGTTTCTTGAGCTGTATCTGATATATTTGCATGAAAAGCTTTTATTTGATCATCACTCCCCTGATTTGTATATTCATGATCTTGCTCATCCATATCCATAGAATCTATTCCTTCTTCCTGTTCCTGCTCACCATTGTATGTAGATTCCTTATTACTATTTATCTCCTGCAGTACATCTTTTATACTTTGAATAATTCCTTCCTCCATTACCTGTCCTAAGACCTCTTGAGCACTCTTTTCTGGTTCTAACTTCTTGATTTCCTGTTCTTTAGGTGCATCCTTCTGCTGAATATATGAACTGCTGAATACCTTCTTTGCTAGTTCCTCTAAACTTGCATTCATTTGGAAATGTGTCTGTGAAGGCTTGGTCCATATTGAATTTATACCAACATTCACTATTCCACAGCTATCTTCATCTCTCCTTTGGTTTTCCTCTTCTGTCATTCTTGCCTTTCCTTTTAACAGTCTTCTTTCTTCTTCAGCACTCATCTGTTGGACAGTTTCTTCATGAGTCTGCCTTTCTTTAGACTTCTTATTTGTATCCTCAGGTGTCTTCATTTTTTCTACAGCCTGTATAGCTACATTAGGAGTGTTGGGTATTGACAAGTTTAAACTTTTCAACAGAAAACTCTCAATGTCACTATCTGAATCGGATGAGAATCGTGAGGATCCTCCTACTTCTTGCTCTGTAGACTTTAATACTTCCTTCACTGTGGTAGACTTCTGAGTTGCTTCAATGACTGTTGCTTCTATGTCTTCAACTGTTGTAACTTCAGCTACTGCTTTTTCTTTTCCCTTCTTGACTAGTTTCTTCTTTTGCACTTGCTTTTTTGGCACTTTCTTTTTTACCACAACAGTAGTCCTGGCCTCTGGAGGTCCTTGCAACTCTTTGAAGTATGCCAGCAACTCTACTTCTTTTCTCACAAATATTTCTTCGGTCTCGGCTGCCATCATTTCCTCATGTAAAACTTCATAATGCTCCACCTCCTCCTGTATCCAATCTGTAGCCTTGCAGGAATAGTCTTCCAGCATTTTCTGATATTGGGCTTCGTACATTGCTCTTTTATTGTTTCCCTGAGTTAAATAAGTAAATAATTGCTCTTTACTGGTCTGTGGGGGGTGAGGTTCACTAGAGGATTGTACTCCTTTTTGGGTTGCCAAATGTTCTTCTTTTGTTGCTTCAATCTGCTCCATTTCTATTTTTCTTGGATCCACCTTCCTCTTCTTAACAGGCACTACTTCTTCAGAGATAATTTTCCTCTTCATCCCAGCTCCCCTCATACTGGTTTGTCCCACTGTGTCTTTAGCCTGCATCCTTTTGGGAGGACTTTTTACTCCTGACATCAAATTTCTAAAGTATTGTGCCTTTGGAGCTAATTTCAAATGTTCTTCCATACCCAAGATATGATAAATAATTCTTGTCAAAAACTGGGCTCCATTCATAAATTTCTTCTGCTCCCAATGTTTGGCTGCTTCCTTTAACTGTTCATGTATGTATGGTGAGACATCGATAACTCCAAATGGTCTGGTTTTGTCTTTATTGTTGAACATCAACAGAGTTACTGATTTGTGAGGCATGGTGTATCTAGGCAGCTTGGGAAAACAAAAATATTGCAAAAACATTCTGATTGCATATTCTTCATTTTCTTTTCCTTTAAAATCCGTGAACTTTCCATATCCTGTATAAGTATCCTTATTCTTTTTTACAAAGCTTTGATCCAGTTTGGTGCCCATTGGAAAAAATTGTAAAGCAGCTCTAATATGTTCTGCCTTAATGGTAATACGCACCTCCTGATCATCTTTGTTCTTCACTTTGCACCTGAAATAAGCATCATTCTTTGTTCCAACTTCTTCCAAACTGTTCATTACCTGTGCTACTCTTTCAAAGTCAATGAAGAAGATTGGTTCCTCCAATAGTTTATGCAATCCCACAGCTTTCCATCTTTTTAAGTTGACAGTAGTTCTTTGGAACCTATAAAACTCCTGGCACAACATGGTGTATTTATAACCTCCCACTGCTACTGTGAAGATGTGCTGACCTATTACTCCCAGAATTTCCTTCAGTTCTTTTACTGCTCCTTCTGCCTCTGGAATTCCAGTATCTTCATCTGATTCCAGGTCCACCTGCTCCACTGTGCTCACACTGTCCAAGAACCAATGTCCTCTTGACAAGGTTACTGAGTCAGCTTTGAAGTCATGAATGGTCAATTCTTTTGTATTCACCATCCTGTGTTTATATATCAAAGAAAAGAAAAAACACTCCACCCACATGAGTCACAAGAATTCACAAAAAATACTGTCTCATTCTGGTATGTCACTGATATAAATAAATGAAAGAGACAAGTTCCAAACAATTTTTTCTTTTTCCAAAAGACTCAATTTTTAAGTGAGCAATACAGGTGTAGCAAGATATCTAATGTGCTCTCTTCAATTGTCAATTCCTTACTCAAAAAAGAAAACAATTCTTAAATAGAAAGAAGATGATGGAAAAGATGATTAATGTAAAGACTTCAAAAAAAATAGAAATAAAAAAGATGGTCACAAAATTTTGAACAAAATAATACAAATTTTCCCTGGTAAGTTATTTTCTCCCTCCCTATATCTTGCTTTTGTGCTTTTTAATTTTAGATAAAAATTAAAATACATTTTCCTCCTTTTTTTCCAATTTATCCTCTTTTTTTTCAATTTATTCTCTCTTTTTTTTTTTTTTTTTTTAAATAATAATGACATTTTTTCTGCTTTCCTTCCCCTCCTAATTCCCTTTCAAGGAAAAAGAATTTAGAAGAACATGTTGCTTTTGTCATTCATTCTCCCCCTTTTCTTTTTTTCTTTCTCTCTCTCTTTTTTTTTTTTTTTTTTTATAATAGTAATTTATTCCACCGATCTGAAAATAGGTTAAGTGTGGATGATCTCTCTTCCATTGACTCAATTCTGATTTTTTTACCCAACAATGCTTCACTCTCAATGTCTTTGTATCATACAAGTATCCATGTTTCATAGACAAACTTCTTGTAGCCTCTTTTGGTTTCCATACCCACTTTATTCCCTCTTCCTGTTTTGGTGGATACCATCTGTGCGTGCCCTTTCTCCATGTGTTTGTAGTTCTGTTTTGTTGATGTGTCCATAACTGTCTTCTTATTTTTGTCTCACCAGTTGTTTTTACTCCCGAGATCTCTTGTGTGGTTTGCTTGTATGAAGCTTGAGCACTTGGTATTGGTAATATGTTCCTGTCCTTCATTGAGAAAGTAAATCCTTCCATATCTGGGTCAAGAACATCTAGATAAACCTCCTGTCCTTCATTACTCAGAAAAAACATTAAAAACTTTTTGTCATTTATGGTCAAATTAAGCTTCATTTTCTCAAAGTTCAAAACAACTTTACCTTGTTTGAGCCAAGGTTGTCCCAAAATCAACTTTTCAGTCATGAATTGGTCTGGCCACTCTTCACAATCTATATCCATATATTCATCATTAAATTTAACTTTAATAGAAAGTGAAGATATGCTCTGAATCATTTTCCCTTCCAGGGTTTTGATCAGAATTCTGCTTTCAGCCCTCTTAAGGTTAAACTTATTGACCAAGGCTGAGCTAATTAGATTCACTTGAGCTCCTGAATCTATTAAAACCCTAATATTTTTATTCTGATAATCCATCAATATCATAGGCAAATGTTCTCTTTGCTTTAGAGTGTTTTCACATAAACACACTTCTTTCAATTTCCTTATTCTCTCCTTGGCTTCTTGTTGAGCCTCTTTTCTGATGTTCTTCTCTTCTTTTTTTCTATTTTGGGCCTTTTGCAGTCTTCTCAATTCATCAGGAGTTAATGGACAATCATACCTCTTAACTCTGCATCCACTTATGAAATTTGGCATGATTTCTCCATCAATGTTAGCTAATTGAATGGCTCCACTTTTACTTATCTGATGTATAATGTATGGCCCATGACCTTTTTTCTGAAATTTTCTCTGATGTTCCTTAACTGTGTAAGCCAAGACCAGGTCTCCTTCTTGTAGATCTTTGTCTTTAATGTGAACATCATGATAAGCTTTCTGTCTTTTCTTGTCTGCGTATATACTCATCACTGCTTGGAGTCTAGAAGCTCCCAGTTTTTCCAAATCTATGACTCTCTCGGATAATTCATGTCCTGTCCAATTATATTGATTACCCACTTTTAATGTTGGAATAAGAAATTCCATGGGTAAAACTGCATTTTGGCCATATACTAAATTAAATGGGGTAGTTCCTATTGCAGTTTTGTATGCCACTCTGTAGGCCCAGAGAACATGATTAAGTTGAGAATCCCAGTCATTTCTATTTGTGTTGACTAGTTTGGATAATACTGCACAGAGTACTTTATTAGTACTTTCTGCTAAGCCATTAGCTTGTGGGTGATATGGGGCTGATTTTCTATGACTGATCAAAAAGTGGTTGGTCATGTTTTCTATGATCTGATTTAAAAAATGAGTTCCCCTATCACTTACCAGTTCAATTGGTAGTCCAAATCTAGTGATAATGTTTTCATACAAAAATCTGGTAGTAGTGTGAGCATCATTCCTTTTAGTAGCTTTGGCCTCAGCCCATTTTGTCAAATAATCTGTAGCTACTATTATGTATTCTGCATGGGTTTGTCTGGCTGGAGGATGTATTGGTCCAATAAAATCCAATCCCCATTTGCTAAAAGCTCTGGCTGAAATTAAAGGAATTAATGGCATATTATCTCTTTTGTTTGGTTGACTCACCCTTTGACAGACATCACATCTTTTTACATAAATTCTTGCATCAGCAAATAGGGTTGGCCACCAAAAGCCAGAGTACAATATGAGCTTGGCTGTTCTATCACTTGAAAAATGTCCTCCTGCCACTCCTGAGTGTGCCATTTCCAACATTTCTAAATACTTTCCTTCAGGAACACAAATTCTCAGATATCCATCCATTCCTCTCTTATATAGTTGTTCTCCTATGAGTTGATATTCTTCCGAGATCACTTGTAAGTTTCTTGAGTCAGCACCAGCTATTACCTGTTTCCCTTTCTTCTTTCTCTTCAATTCCTCTACAATATGTTCACTCCATTCAGGGTTTTTTTGAAACCAATATAAAGTTATCAATTCTGATTCCTTCAATGTTTGACATTTTTTACAATTATCAACATATCTTTCCACATCTTGAATCTTGTTTGGCCAATGTACTCCCATCCTATTAAGGTTGCTTAAAGTGACTATCTTGGAAGCATGAGTACATGGGTTCCAGTCGTGAGCTCTTCTTACATATTCATATTGCTCCTCCTCTGGAGTACAAAATTCCAGTATCCCTGACTGACTGAGGTGATACAAATGTCCAGCTAACAACAAGAAATTTCTGCTTTGTAACACCAGATGTGTATTATTCCCTAATGTGCTACACGGTCCCATGGTTAGCAAAGGAATTAATGACATAGACCATTCAGGAACACTTTCCACCTTGAATAAGTATGTATCTGGCAAATCATCATCTATCGGTGAACTAGGTTCTTTTGACTGGATTCTTGACAAATGATCTGCTCTCAAGTGTGTTTTTCCTTGTCTAACCACCACCTCAAATTCAAATTCCATTAGTAAAAGAAACCATCTTACTATTCTTCCTGTATGACATGGTTTATTTACTAAATAGAGTAGAGCTTGATGATCCACAAAGAATTTAAACTTGTTGGCCAATAGATAATGTCTATACTTTTTGACAGCAAATATCATTCCCAATCCTTCTCTCTCCGTGGTTGTGTAATTTTTTTCTGCAATGTTTAATTGTCTACTTGCATATGCTACTGGGAAATCTAATTTGCTTCCTTCTATAGGTTGTGCTAACACACATCCCAGAGCATAATTTGAAGCATCGACATGTACATGAAAAATTTTATCCCACTGAGGTGTTTTTAAAATTGGTGCTGTCACCAAACAAGTTTTTAATGTTTCAAAGGCTTGGTCACATTCTTTAGTCCACTCAAACTTTGTGATTAAGGCATATAAGGGTTTAGCTATATCAGCAAATTTGTGTACAAATTTTCTATAGTACCCACAATGTCCCATAAAAGTTTGGAGTTCCTTCACATTTGTAGGTCTTGGAAGTTCTATTATTGCTTTTATCTTCTTCTCATCTGTAGAAATTCCATTTTTTGAAACTATGTGACCTAACATTCTACCTTGTCTCACAAAGAATACACACTTTTCAGGATTTAAGCATACTCTGTATGTTCTGCATTTTCTGAATATTTTTTCTAAATCTTGTAAATGATCTTGTCTTTTTAAAGAAAAAGTGCACAGATCATCCACATAGATTTCCATTACATTTCTCAGGAATTCTTTGAAAATATGACACATCAATCTTTGAAAGGTTGCTGGAGCATTGGTTAGTCCAAAGGGCATAACCCTAAAGGCATAAACCCCCCATTCTGTAGAAAAGGCAGTTTGTGTTGGTCCTCTAAGGCTATTGGCACTTGATTGTAGCCTGAGAAACCATCTAGGAAACTGTAAACCTCCTTTCTTGCAACTCTCTCAAGAAGATGATCTGTTATTGGCAGTGGATAACTATCCCTTATAGTTGCTGCATTCACTTTTTTCAAGTTGATGCAAACCCTAAGTTTTCCATTCTTCTTTGGCACCACAACTATAGGTGATATCCATTCAGTGTACTCTATTTCATAAATGAAATTAGCCGCCAACAACTTTTCAATTTCTTCCTTTATTTTGGCAGAGTATTTATCATTAAATGTGTAGTGTCTCTGTTTGCTTGGTTTTGCATCAGGTGTCATAGGAATCTTATGCTCACAGATTTTTGGATCAATCCCTTTTAAATCTTTATAACTGTAAGCAAATACATCCCTATAGTTCTTTGCCAGGCTCCTTAAGGCTTCTTCTTCTTGTGTGGTCATATCATCGGCTATCACTATCTGTCTCTCTTCTCCTTCTTCCTGAGTAATCACAATCTTTTTTGTTTGTTCTTCATTGTCATAAGCTTCTCCTTTTTTCTTCTCTCTTTTTGGTTTCATTTTCAGGAGTAGTCTGTCTTCTACCTCATAAGTTTTAAAATTTGCTGGTACATCAAAATATTGATCCTTATTGATCTCTTCCTTTTTCTTCTCTTTTGTCTGATCTCTTTCTATTTCCTTGTGTTTATGTCCCTTGTATTTGCCTGAGATTTTGTCTTTGATTGCATCCTCGGCTTTTACTGTTTCCAAATACCGTGTTTTTCCTTTTTGTAATATTATTTCTTTATTTTGCTCCTCTTCTGTTTTTGATACACTTATCATGTGTATGCTAATGTGGAAAACATCAAAGCCTTCTTCATTTTGGAATTTCACTCCTACATATTCTTCACTGGCCAGATCCATAGTAGCCAAGATTTGATTCCACCCATAAGGCTCAAACTCTTCATCTTTAAATTGTTGTGGCACATAGCTTTCATCCTGAACTTTTCTTTCTTCCACACATTCCTCTCTTTTCAGTCTTCTCTTTCTATTGGTGAGATTTCTTATCATGTTGCACTTCCATATTGCTGATTCACTCTCTTCCTGATCCTCCATGTCTGATTCCTCACTTTCTTCTTGATTTTGATGTATTTTATACCATTCTTGAGGAGATACATCACAGTAGTGCCCATTTCTCAAGTTCACTCTTGTTATTCTTCCTTTGCTTTGGAGATATAAACAATCATTACCCCAATCTTGTACAATTTGCATTTGTCTCATAAAAGGTCTTCCTAGGATAATTTCATATGAAGTGGATTGTGGAAATTCCACTATGGCAAATGTATGCTCTATTTCTATACCACATATGTCCACAATCACTTTCTCCCAAATTCCTAGGGGTTTTTCTATATGCCCATCTGCAAGTTGTAACCTCATCTTAGTGGGTAGTAATTCATTTCTTCCCCATTTCTCCCAAGTTTGTTTAGTCATTATGGCCACTCCTGATCCACTATCCAAAATGGCTTTAGCTGAATTTTTTCCATATTGTAATTTTAGGGTTGAATTCCCTTCTTCTCCTTCACAATATCCTCCTATTTTATCAATAGGAATATACCATAATTCCTCTAATTCTTGTGTTGGTGAATGAAGGTTTCCAGGTATTGTTTCCCCTTTATTTATTTTGTTTTGTAGGTGAGGATTTTGTTTCAACAAGTTTTCCCATGTTGTATGACATGTAATGCTACATTGTTCATCTATGATCATTTGGAATGTTAATTGTGGATTTTCCTCTTTGTTAACGCTTTTCCATGTTCTTGTTTTCTCAATTTGTTCAATTGTTCTCTGAGAACTGTCTTCTTCCCCTAATCTGAGTTGTGTTTCTTGGATAATTTGTTTGCACTTTAGCATTCTTTCTTGCTCTAACTCTGGTATAGGATAAGCCACTGCATGATCTGCAGGACTTGGTCCTTCTTGGATTTTTCCCTTATATGCTTTGATTAGGGTTTCTAGACTCTGAGAGTGTCCTATTTCAGACTGATTTTGAGTGTTTTGGGGAGGAGTACTTTTTTATTGTTCCTTATTGTCTTCTTCCAAGTTTTTGCCCATTCTTTTTTTCTTTTCCCATTTCCCTTTTTGTTTATTCCTTTTCACCTTTGAGGCTGAACCTTCACTTTGTTCCTTATTTGTTTCCTGTTGCTTAGCTTGTGCCCTTGTTATAACATTGATTCCAACTTGATCATTGTCACTCAATTCCTCTTGTTCCATAATATTGACTGTTTTTAGTGGTATGTTATTGGGTGTGTTCTGTTGTTTTTGGGGATTTTTTGGACAGTCTTTGATCAGGTGTTCTCTGCCACAATCCTTGCAGTATGCTCCCTCTATCCTGAATGTCGGAGGTTGTGGACAGTCTCTGATGAAATGCTCTCCCCCACACCTATAACATGTTATCTTTGGTCCCCCTTTGAATTGAGGTTTTTGATTGGACATGTAGTTGTTGGTAATGTACATGAATGTTGCTGTGTCCATTTCAATTTTTCCATTTGCCAAATCTAGGGCTTTAAGCTCGGGTTCTCTTATTTCATAATCTTCCCATTCTTCCTGATGTCCCTCACTCCATTGATACTCTTCCTTATAAGGTGATCTGAATCTTGAATTTCCTTCGTCTATGGGTGTATATTTGACTGGTACCACATTAGTTGGAATAGGAGGCTGTTGTCCCAACACTGGTCTTGGTTGCTCAGTATAACCTGATTCCCTCTGAGCCATGTAGTCTCTTTCCTTGACAGGTTGTTTGTTATAGAAGCATTCCTCCCTGGTATGGTTTGTCCATTTTCTCTCTAGTGTGCAGTATTTGAGTGTCTTCCTATCTTGCAAGTGTGGAGGCTTCTGATATGGGCATTGTTGTGCCAGATGATTTTCTCCACAAATGTAACATTTTTTGTTTGTGTTTATCCTAGAGTTAATCAGATTAGCTTTAGTGTTTACCTCTAGGGCTTTAGCAATGGCCTGAGCCAATTCTTCTGCTGGAGGAATTTTGTCTTCATATGATCTAGGTTGATCAAATGCCAACAGATCTTGACCTCTGTTGTCCTCCAAGTCTATTGCCTCCTTCACACAGGCTGCTAAGTCAGGACATCTCCTATAGTACACTAGGGTTCTTAGTTGAGCACTTCTCAAACCTTCAATGAATAGGGATACTTGTTTTGCCATGGAAGGTACTTCCTCTCTTGGGCATCTATCAATGTATTGTTTAAATCTTCTGGCTGCTTCTCTAACATTTTCCTCCTTTTGTTGTTTGAAACTATGTATTAATGTGGCTGTACTATGTTTTATCCCAGTCTTAGAAAATTCTCCAATGAAAGCTTCTAAAAAAGATTCAATGTCCAGATACATTTCCTTTCTCAGGGGAATGAACCAGGATAAGGCTGGTCCTGTTAGGGTTAATCCAAATGCTTCAAATTGCACCTTGTAATCCTCTACTTCCTCAGCTCTAATTAGTTGTCTAAATTCTACTGCATGAGCATGAGGATCTGAATACCCTTCATATTGGTTCTTCATGCATTTGGCTACTTGATATGGTCTAAGCATTCTACCCTGAGGCTGCCAATGAGGTCTTCTTCTAAGTGGGAAGTCATTGTATCCTTCTGGTTCTTTGTCAAAGGGATTTGGTGAAGCATGTGTCCTTCTCCCATGATGTTGCTCATTATTAGTGTAGTTTTCATTTGGTCTAGGTATATCTGGTTGTCCCATGTTATGTTCCCAAGGTCCCTTGTCAGCACATTGCCCTAGATCATTTGAATTTTCTGGGTCTTGAGAGAAGATGTATATACATCCTTGCTTGTCTTCATATCTTCCATCCTTGAATTGTGCTACTGGGGTTATATTCAGGGGAACTTCTAAATTTCTCAATCTAATGAGGAATTTATGCATTCCATCCTGATATACATAGGCTCCAAACCTATTTGTATACATGTATTTAAGGATGTTTCTAAAATCCCCAGTTTCTATTGACTCATTTGTTTCATTTAGGTTTTCCATGTTATTTTCTTGCCCTAAACTTCCTTCTGATCTTTTACTACTTCCTGGCTCTTTTTCCTTCCTTGTTAGGTCTTGTTTAGAAAGTGAATTTATTTTATTTCCAGACCTTAGTATCATTCAACTATTTTTGACAAATTTCTAATACTCAATAGAGTGTTTGTCACAGTTTCCTAACCAATGTATTGGTTTTCCACAATTTTCTGTCCAAAATTGTGTGTGTTTTAATTTTCTTCCTAGGTTTTGTGCTTTTCACGACTTTCTAATGAAATTAGGGTTTTTCACGATTTTCTACTGCCAGTAGTGTTTTTTCACGATTTTCAGATGAAAATCGTGTTTTTCGCGATTTTATGATGCAATTAGACTTTTCCACGATTTTCTTGATGAAAAAATCTTGTTTCTCCACGATTTTCTATTTAGGTCTTGTTTTTCCACGATTTCCTGATGAATTTGGGGTTTTTCACAATTTTCTGATGAATTTGGGGTTTTCCACCATTTTCTGATGAAAATCGTGTTTTTCCACGATTTTCTGATGGATTTGGTGTTTTTTCACGATTTTGTGTTCAAAGTCGTGTTTTCCACGATTTTGAGTCAAAATCATGTTTTTCACGATTTTGTGTTCAAAATCGAGTTTTTCACGATTTTGTGTGAAAATCGTGTTTTTCACGATTTTGTGTTCAAAATCGTGTTTTTCACGATTTTGTGTTCAAAATCGTGTTTTCCACGATTTTGAGTGAAAATCGTGTTTTTCACGATTTTGTGTCAAAATCGTGTTTTTCACGATGTTGTGATGAAAATCGTGTTTTTCACGATTTTGAGTGAAAATCGTGTTTTTCACGATTTTGAGTCAAAATCGTGTTTTTCATGATTTTGTGCACGAAATCGTGTTTAACACGATTTTGTGTGAAAATCGTGATTCTCACGATTTTGTTCACGAAATCGTGTTTTCCACGATTTTGTTCCCAGACAATCGTGATTGCTCACAGATTGTAAAAAACACGATTTTCTTATGAAAATCGCGTTCTGGGAATCGCGATGTTGATGGCACTTTTCACAGAATCGCGATTTTGAGTTAAAACTCAGAATCGCAATTTTGTCCAATTTTTGGCAGAATTTCAACTTATTGATTTTTCAATTTTTCTTTTCACCTATAGAATCGCCTTGTCAAAATTTTAACATGCAATAAAGCAACTAAGCAAAAAATTAATGATTTCTTAGTAAAAACTTAAGAAATCAGAAAATCGCGATTCTGTTCTCCTCTTATTTTTTCTATTTTTTGGTGTTATTTTTCACTCAAAACCAAAGAAATGTACTCAAGAATGATGTTAGGATTCTTACCTTTCTTGCTTGGGTGAAAATGTCTCCAATGGCCAATGTTTGCTGAAAGTCGCGATTTTGATAGCCCTGCTCACTCTCTCTCTCTCTCTCACTCTCACTCACAAATGAATTTTCCCCTCAATTCCCAGTTTATATAGTGCCCAAAGAATCACGATTTTGTACTCAGAAAGTCGCGATTCTGTACAATTTCCCTTTTTTCTCACTTTTTGATTTGTTCAATCTTTCTTGCTCAAATTGATGATATTGTTGCAACTAACTTCCTCAATTGCCCAATTAAACCACAATTTCCAATATTTCCCTTTACAGAAAATCGCGATTTTCTGCAGCAAATCGTGTTTTTTCTGTAAATCTGATCTTGTGCAAATTTGAGTGTTATTTCTTCTTCTTTCCAATCAAGATCCTCTTTCCTTTGTGATTTACCAGACTCTATTACTTTTGCACCAAAATCACAATCTTCTTCAGAAAATCGCGACTTTGTGCAGAAAATCGTGTTTTTCTCTATTTTTGATTTTATGCCAATTTGAGTAGTTTTTTTCTTCCTGATTACCTTCAAGGCCCTTCAACAACTTCAATTCAACTTTCACTTAAAATGTTATTTCAAAATCAATCACTTTTTTCAGAAAGTCGCGATTCTGTTCAGAGAATCGTGTTTTCTAATTTTTTGATTTTTTGACCATTTTTTTGTTTCTTTTTTTTCACTTCACAATCACTCTTATCCACAACACCTTACTCCAACTTTCTAACAAGAAAAGAAATTTGTTTAATAATTTTTGATAGGTTTTGTGAATTTGTTTGGTATTTTTGCCCTAAAAATAAAGGAGAACACTTTACTTAGGGTTTCTGGTTTTGGAGATCTGCTGATCCCTTGGTTCTTGATTGGTTATGAGTTTCTATGTCCTTAGCTATCACTAAAGTACAAAAGAAAGTTTCTCAAATGAAAAAGTGTTATGAAAGGCAATCAATTTTTGTAAAGATAAACTCAATCATATTTTGTTTCAAAATGCAGAACAACTCAAGATTAATGCTCAGATTTGGTCAACAACTGAATCCCTCATTCTTACATCTAGCTACTTTAACTGTCCTTTCCTTAATATCACCATGTTATCTTCCCAAGATCACCCATGGTGTCTAGTACTTGGGCAAAAAGAAATCTAGAAATGCAAGAATAGATTCAAGTTACCTCCATCTTCAGCTTCTTGGCTCAAATCCTCCACACACCTGCACTTTTACTTCACCAATATGATGAGCAACTATCAATTTACAAAGATTTCAGCACTTCCACTTCTACAAGACATCCATTGCTTTCTTCTTCCCTAAAGAAAAACAATGATATCTACCTATTCATGTGCACTTTTCCTAATTGATGAGCTTTACCTTGTTCTTGTGTTGGTTACCATCATCAACTGAAGATCCAGCAAAGGTCCAACTTCAAAGAATTTCTTGGAATGTTCCCCGGCAACGGCGCCAAAAAATGTTTTGTTTTGGACTCCAAGTTGTCCTCTCCAATCATGAAGTAACAAAGAATCAACAAATCATCTTTATTTTGTCAATCCTAGGAATATCCATAAGACCACAGCCCCTTCAAGATAATAGATTCAAGGAAATAAGAGATTAATGGCTGGATTGCTGAGAAAAATTGAAGATGAAGAGAAAATCTAGGGTTTACCATATCTAAGGCAAATCTCCATCATTTTCTATGATCTTTGTGTCAAAACCATGCTATTTTATCAGCAGAATACAAATATGAACTCAAAATTGAAAAATATCACCTGTATCACAGAGACGAGACAATCGTGATTCTGTACATTCAGACGATTTTCACAATTCTGGAGCTTTCTTCAATCCTTTTCCACTCATTACATCAGTAAACCTCTTCCTTCATACAACTCACTCAGTAATACACAAATGTAACTCACAAATCTCCATGATTAAGCAAGAAACAAGCTCTCACATCAAAGAAAATACACTCAACAGGAGAAAACACGATTTTTGCAGAAACTCTTTCTTCTCTATTGATAGCATGAGCAAATGACTAACCAACCTCTCCAAATTAGAGAAAATTGACTTATATACATTTTCAAGTGTCCCTTTTCATACTTGAAATTAGGTCTTTTTCTCTAATTTTCTAAAAATATGCTATCTAAGAGTTTCTAAAAATTCTACAAAAATTACATGAGGTCCTTGACTACATAAGGAAGACTCTTCCTTATTTTTACAACCATTGCATAAATATTTTACAAGTTTTTTGGCTTTTTACTAATTTTCTACATCAAAAATGCTTTCCAAAAATACACCTTCCAACACTAGGTTGTTCTGTTCTGTATCTCCAAAATGCTTCGTTAGTTTCTTTATTTACAAACAACTCTATGCTTCTGTTGTCTTGAGGGGTCCAATCTGGAACTAGTACTCGTGTCAGTACAGATTTCCCTCTAGGTGTTCTAGGTTCTTCTATTGGCTCTTTTCCTTGTGCTCTCGCTTCCGTTTCTGACTGAATCACGCCAAACTCATTCGTGTTGTTTGGTTGCGTACTTAGGATGTACATCGTTCCTTCCTTGTCTATGTACGCGTCTCTCTCGAATTTCACCACTGGACGTTCCAATCCAATGGGTTGATCGGGGTTGTGCATTTGCACCACTTGCCTTCGCAAACCATCCTCATAGATGCGGGCACCTAAGCAGTTGGTTCGAAGAAACTCCAATTGAGTCCTATAGGGTCCTTCAAGTCTTTCTAAATATGCAACATTCGACCCTCCTTCTGGTCTTTCTGTGCTAAATGCCATTTCTGATTCACTCGTGTCTGAGCTCTCGTAGGGGTAATTACTATTCAACTGCTGAGCCCACGATCGAGCAGTAGTGCCTACACTTGCTTCTGATGATCTAAGGCTTCGTCGGTCTGACTTACCTATGTGTTTGCCCGATCTAAGGTTCATTAATTTTCTTCCTTGCACACTCAGTACACGCTCATATCGTAAATGATTCTTGGTTATTTCTTTCTTGATTCTTTTTTTTTTTTATTTTCTTTAGATTCTTGTCCAATTGTATGCGTCCGGAATTCGACTTTCTATGGTACTTTGAGTTCTCGTTCCGTCAGAATTATGTTCTTTCCTTTAGGTTTTTCGTATCACACACCCTTATCTTTGGTCTTGAACTTGATAAATTTAATCTCTTGAACTTGAGGCATTCCTATCGTCTTGAATCCGCAATGCTAACATTTATCCTAAGCTAAAAAATTGACTGAGGGGGTTGAGTAATCTTCCAACCTCGAGTCAGCTTTTCTGGTTGCTCTGATGCCCAAGAAGCCACGCTTCCCAAGCTCTATGCCCTTCTCTGCCTTGCCTTGAATGCCTTTGATTGCCTTTGCTAGACCTGGAAAAATCCAATATTAGACCAATATCACAAATGGATGATCAAGCACTTGAGTTTATACACTTTTAAAGTCCCTTAAATTTTGGCAAAAATTTTCTTCCCAAGCCCCCTTTCCTTTCCTAGTCCCAACTATGTCAGGCCTTGGGGGGTAAAAACTGACAATCAGGTTTTTCTCCAAATATGAGCCAAGGGGTCTCCTATGAGTCTAATCACCCAAAAATTTCCCAAAAATAGCCCCAAAATTGGCCAAAAATTGAAACCCTAAAATTTGCGTTTGGGATGAGCAATCGCGATGGTCTGAGATGATCACGATGGTCCAGGCGAACCGTCGCGATGGCGTGATGCGCGAACCGTCGCGATGGTCTGAAGTGCACGGTCTCGATGGTCTAAATGTGAGCAATCGCGATGGTCGGGGTGAGGCGTCGCGATGGTCCGACTGAGTGAACAATCGCGATGGCGTCAGTCAATGGTCAACGTGAACCGTCGTGATGGTCCGAAGTGAACCGTCGTGATGGTCACAGATGTGATGGCGTGAGCCAATCGCGATGGTCCAAAATTTGAGCTGTCGTGATGGTGTAAGGGTCTCGTCGCGATGGCGTGGCTAGTGAGCAATCGTGATGGTCTAGCTTGCCACGTGGCACTATCGAGGCGATGGCATGGGCCGATCGTGATGGTGTGGGGTCGACGGGATCGTCGCGATGGTCAAGGACCGTCGCGATGGTTCAAGTGAACCGTCACGATGGTCCGGCCGAGCCGTCGCGATGGCGTGAGCCAATCGCGATGGTGTGACACAATCGCGATGGTGCCAATCGCGATGGTCCACCAAAGTGTGAATTTTTGAGATGCGTCTGTGGATTCGTGCATACGCTTGTGTCGCCTACCTCGTGGTGTGGTCGCTTACCAAAAATACCGAACTTGGCAGACCATCGCGATGGTCTGACACACTCGGTAGATTTCTGACAGACAGTGAGTTTTTACCTTTTCCAAGCTTTCCTGATGCACTGGAGCTCTGTACCTGCAAGAAAACTCAAAAACACACAAGTACACACAAGCACAAAAGCTCTCTCTCTCTCTCTCTTGCACATGCACAAATGAGGGGAAATGAGGAGAATGGGTGGATATGGTGAATTTTCTGATTTTTTTGGAGTTGGAGATGATGATGCGGTGATGAAGATGGAGTGTGGTGGAGGTGAAAAACACTAAAAACTAACTAAAAACAACAACAAAAACTAAACTTTTTACCTTCCAACGCCACTTCTTGCTATACTCTTACCATCACACATTCGTCCTAGACTCGATCCCCGGCAACGGCGTCAAAATTTGGTGTTGCTCTAGCACAGTGGTGAGAACCACGTTAAGAAGCTCCACCTCCTTAATGTCAATCCGCGGAAGAGATAGGAGTGATATGAAGATCGTGAATGAGAGATGAAGTGAGAGTGAAGGTGAGAAGCATAGAGATGCACACACACATACACACACACTACGAAGAGACAAGCAAGACACAATGGAAGGTGAGAAATCAACTCTATTACTCAAGAACACTCTTACAAGCTCCAAATAGCTGTAAGCTCTTCTCTACTCACACAAGCTAACCTCAAAAATGAGCTCTCTAGCTCTTTTTATAGTTTCTAGACTAGTTTTGACCGGTTTCATATCTAGTGATTGGCATAGTTAAAAAATAGGTCCTAAGTGCTATTTGAAGGGGTAAACAGTGTCTAAAAATAACCAAAATTGATACGCTCATTCTACCTAAGCTCCTCAAGCTCGAGGACTCCTCAGCTTGCACAAAATGGAGCTAGAAATTAAGAAAAGGGTTTTTCTATGTTACATATGTTACAATAGTGATAAAAATCACTGTTGGAGGTTTTTGAAAAGTATTTTAAAACATAATTCTTTGAAAAAAGATCCGACTGACTCCCTGCTCTGTCTCTACATGCTTCCGCGTCTTCTGTGCCTCTGGCTACTGCCAACAACCACCGGTGAATGTCATTCATTTCCATAGCATATTTTGCTTATTCCTTATACTTTTTGTGCATTCTATACATTCAACCTTATGTGTATCACTCCCATAAAAGGATTTTTTCTAATTGTAATCATGCTGGCCGCTATGGCATTTGAATTTCATTGTCTCTTCCATAGATAGTAAGTTTTTTGAGCTAGTCGACTTGCGAACCTATCTGTTTTGTATAGACTCATTCTCCTTGATGTTCCAAGGTACATAGTGTGTTTCTTTGCACTTATCACATGCCTACAAGGTCTATTTGAGTCTCCATAAGCTCAAGGGCTGGTCTTATGCTGGTTGGCTAAACCAAACTTCCTCGCTTCGAAACATACTTTTCTACCTTCTACAAGCTTCTCCAAGTTTCTTTCAGTGGTATCAAAGCTAGAACAAGATGGGTGACGACTTTCCCTCAATGATCGAGAAGCTTGATTGACACAACTATGCAGATTGGCAAATTAGAATGGAGGCCTATTTGCAAGGTAGAAATCTTTATGGAATTGTAGCAAATGATGAAGCTATGCCTATTCCAAGATCCAAAGGAGGACCTACACAAGAGGAGACAGATAAGCTGACACTTTGGTGCACAAGGGATGGTCAAGAAAGGTCCTACATACTAAAATCTATCTCTGACTTTCTATTACCACATATTAGAGGATGAAAGACATCTCAAGAGACTAGGGATGCCCTCGAGACTTTCTTTTCTGCATACCAAAGCAAGAAAGAATCATCTTTGGAACCAGTTCAACCAAATGAAGAAGACACCTAAACAACAAGGTCAAGGAGGTTGCAGATCAGTCTAATTGAAGAAGAGGTCATCATGAGGCAAATTCTCAATGGCATTCGAAGTGATAAGCAATGGAAATCCTTCAAGATGGCTTATGATCTCATCATGGATGTGCAAACTCAGACTTCAACATCTTTCTTGGACAACTCTTCAATCAAGAAGCCAACAATAGCATAAAGGAAGGTGACTCTTATCATGCTAATTCAACTAGTGCTCTATATGCAGATAAGAAGGATAAGAAGCAAAAAGGCAAGAAGAAGGAAGAAGATGAAGAAGAGACATCCCAAACCAACTTTGCAAGCAAGATCAAGTGGAAAGGGAAGAAGAAAGGACCAAAGCAAGACAAAACCAAAGGTCAGAATGTTCAACCTTGTGCCATATGCGATAAGACCAACCACACCACTCAGAACTGCTGGTTCAATGGGAAGACCCAGAAAGGAAGTGGAAGAGGTGGATATGGCAGAAATAGAGGCAGAGGTGGACACAACTTCAACAATAACAATAGAAGCTATAATAGAAGGGACTACAACAATTATTTAGAAGATCAACCACATGAAGACTCACTATTTCTTATGAATCTAAGCCACAAAGAAGGTAAAGAAGATGATCATTTGTTCTACATAGATTCGGGATGTTCGAATCATGTTGCCTAGACATGAAGTGCAAACAGGGGATGACACAAAGCACAATGTGGAAAATTGGTAATTTCAAAGCTTCCAATGGCAGGACAAACATTCTAAGTAAGGTTCTCTATGTACCCACTATCACTAAAATCCTAATAAGTGTAGGCCAAATAGTTGAAAAAGGCTTGCAAGTTAGGTTCACCCAACATGGAGCTTTTGTGGAACATCCCTGTCAAGGCTTCAAAAAGATAGCTCGAGGTGAGAATCATGGTAGGTTCTTTACTTTTGAAGTCGATGAATCATACAGGTAGATCACTAAAGAAGCTCAAATCTGATGGAGGGGGAGAACCTCTCCAAAGAGTTTGATGAGTTCTTGCAGGACAAAGGTATCAAAAGGGAAGTGACTACTAGGTACTCTCCTCAACTAAATGGAATTGCAGAGAGGAGAAACAAGACACTAGTCGGATCAGCCCAAACAATGCTTGAAGAGAAGAAGTTGCCACATTATCTATGGGAAGAAGCTATTTCAACTGCTGTGCACCTTGTCAATAGACTACCATCCAAATCACTTCAAGGTATGACTCCTTATGAAGCATGGCATGGAAGAAAACCTGGTCTTGGACATTGCAAGGTTTTTGTTTGTTTAGCTTATGTTCATGTACCATTACAAATAAGAGGTAAGCTAGATGAAAGGGAAACAAAGGCAGTGTTTATTGGATATGATTCAACTCAGATGGGTTACAGGTTCTTCAATCCTTCAAGCAAGCAATTCACTACAAGTAGAGATGTTGTGCTTGAAGAACACAGGTCTTGGTATGATGAAAACAAACAAAAGGTAACACTACCATATGATCTTGATTCTGACTCTTATCAATTAGGAAGCAAGCATGATACACAGGTCCAGGATCCAAGAAGTGATACAGACGATGACCAAGATGAAAGGGAAAAGGATTACAAGCTATGGAAGTCAGGAGGCAAAGCAAAGATGTAGGAGGTTGGAGAATGCTCCAAACCATGAAAGAAGAGATAGATGATTGAAGGAAATGGACACTTGGGATTTGGTTCCAATGTCACCAAATCAAAAGGTAATTGGTTGCGGATGGGTATATAAAGTTAAGAGAAACTCAGATGGATCAGTTTGCACGTACAAGGCAAGATTAGTTGCCAAAGGATGCTCACAGACTCATCGTATAAACTATGAGGAAACATTCTCACCAGTTGCAAAGATGGCTACAATCAGGACATTGATAAGTGTAGCTACCGCAAGGAATTGGAGACTTCTCCAACTTGATGTGAAAAATGCATTCTTAAATGGTTGGATAAGTGAAGAGGTATACATGTCACAACCACTAGGTTTTGAAAACCCTAATCATCCATCTTATGTTTGCAGACTTAAGAAAGCATTGTATGGATTGAAACAAGCTCCTAGAGCTTGGAATTATAGGTTGGTTACATATCTTCAAGATCAAGGGTTCAAAGCTAGTAGCTTAGATCCTTCTCTATTCATCAAAAGGGATCACAATGAGGTTATCTATCTATGTGTATATGTAGATGATCTTATTGTGATAGGCGATGATCTAAATGGCATTCAAAGGATCAAGAGACACATGCAAGAGGAGTTCAAAATCAATGACCTAGGTGAGCTCACATATTTCCTAGGTATGCAGGTGATATATACAGATGAAGGAATGTATTTGACTCAGAGAAGATACATTTAGGATCTTCTTTTCAAGTTCAAAATGGAGAACACTAAACCTGCAGGTACACCTTTGGAAATGAATCATAAACTTAGTGTTTATGAAGGTGAGAATATTGAAGACCTAAAAGAATATCAAAGCTTGGTAGGTAGCTTGATATATGCTTCTCATACAAGGGCAGACATCTCATATAGTGTGGGAGTGCTTAGTCAGTTCATGCACTCACCGAGAAGACCACACATGGATGTGGCTAAGGGAGTACTTAAGTATCTCAAAAGGACAATCGAAGAAGGTATATTCTATCCTTATTCTTCAGATTTGGATATCAAAATATATTCAGATGCAGATTGGGCAGGAGCTAAGGATGATAGAAAAAGTACATCTGGTTACTTAGCATTTGCAAGTTCAAAGCTAGTGTCATGGAGTTCCAAGAAGCAACCAACAGTTGCTTTATCCTCATTTGAAGCAGAGTATAGAGGCTTGACCATAGCAACTCAAGAGGCAATATGGTTAAAAGCCTTGTGTATAGATTTGGGACTTGTGAGTTCCAAACCTCACATATTTGGAGATAATGTAAGTTCTATGCATCTAGCAGAAAATCCTATTCTCCATGCGAGAACCAAGCACATAGAAGTCCATTACCACTTCATCAGGGAGAAGCTCATGGCAAAGGAGATTGACATTTCTTTTGTTCCAACTGAAAAGCAAGTAGCAAATATGACTCTCACATTTATTTCCTTACATCATTGACTTATATACATATGTTTCTAGACTTATCCGGCATCTATTGCATTACTCCTTGTCATCCTAAGGATCACCTACACTCATAGTACAAGAATTTCCATATGTAATGTACATATGTATACAGGCTTCACTTCTGAGATCTCTTCACTTTCTCAAATGACTTTTTTAACTTCAATCTGACCATTTACTTGCTTCAAGCTCTTTATAATCATTAATTTGGGATTGCTTTGTTCCAACAGCTCCCCCTCAATCACTAATTGTTATTATTCCATTCTTCTTTACTCCTGGAACTTCTGTAGCTTAAGTCTGTTTAAGCTTTTTGTCAACATATATGCAACTTGATCTTTTGTTGGAGTATACAATACTTCAATCTCTTTATCAAGTACCTTTTCTCTCAAGAAATGATATTGAATCTCTATGTGTTTAGTCTTGGCATGAAAAATAGGATTATCTACCAAATATAATGAACTCATGTTGTCTCCAAAAATAATCGGAGTACTCTGATCTATTCCAAAACTCTTCAACAAAGTCTTTAACCATATCACTTCTTTTGTAGTGTAAGCCGCCGAAAAGGAACTCATATTTCTTGTAAAATATATCCTAAAAAGTCGCACGCATGATGTAAAGGCATAGCGCAACGTTGTACCTTTTGACAAGATTAATGAAAGAATCGTGTTAAGCAGAAGGTAGACCCGCTCAACTATTTATCTGGGCGAGGAGCCGGAAGCGAGCCTTGTTGCAGAATTCTGTGTAACTGAGTCTGTTCGTTGATTAAGTTAATCATTAAGTGAAGTTAAGTAATTTGATTACGCCCTAAGTGAAGGAGTTACCCGATAAACTTCTTGACGTGAAAGTGCATTAACGAACGTATTCAGGATAGAACTGTAAGATGATATGTTTAGCGTTTAATGCAGTGAAGTCTTATAATCTTACTCTGTAGTTGGGAAAATACAAATAGGGCCTCTGTTTACAGACCCCTGACCATCCCAAGAACCTAGACGTGGATTAAACCTTAACAGTAAAAAGGGTTTAACATTTTAACACTGGCGCCATCTGTGGGAAATGGAGTAGTTGTTTGCACAAAAGATTAAAGATTGACGAAGAATTCTTTGATATATGCCGGTAACATGCTTCGGTGAATCATACCCCAAATACCGCAGAGATCAATATCCCTGGGCAGTTCCAAACTTATTAGGAACACCCCTTGGTGGTAGAAGTACAGGACAATTAAGTCCAGTTGCAGAAGGTTCGGTACAGCCAGCCAGCAGCAATTCTGGTGGTAGTTTGGCAGTACATGACGAGATTCCGGTATCTTTTGGAGAAAGTATGGTGATTTCTGCTTGTACAGAGGCGTAGTGCGAAGACAACTCCGCATTGTTTGGTGAGAATTCAGTTACTTTCGGTGATAGGTTTGGGTTATCCGGTGAGAACATTTCTAGTGATAGTGTAGCCTGGTCCGGTGAGAATTCGATGGGTTTCGGTGGTAGTTCAGTATCACTTGGTGGCAATTCGAATTTTTTCAGTGACACTGCGGTGCTGTCTGGTGGACACTTACTACGTTCACCATTTTTCGGTGCAAGTCTACCTAATTTGGACACCAAAGCTGAGGAAGGGTTGTTCGACTTGGAGTTAAGCAAACGGTTAAACGACATTTTAGGACCCAAAAGTGAGCAAGTTGACCATACAGTTCAGGAAGATCAAGAGATATCTCCCCAAAATTTAGGTAACAACAACACCACCAACAACATCACCATGAGTGGTTCATAGCAACAACAACAAACACCACCACAGCCACAACCGCAATTTCAGCAGCAACAGGTTATCCCACCGCGTCCGGTGCCAATAGGGGTCACGTATACAAAATTTGGAGGATTTATTGGGGATGATCCAGATGCGCATGTGTGGACTTTTGAGATTAATTATGCAGTTCTGAACTACCCAGTAGACCCTACCTACAAAGCAATTGTGTTCCAGTCCACCCTGGTCAATGAAGCTGCACGATGGCTAACCAAATATGATTTGAACCACTTCCGGCAGTATGATGATGTAAAGGATGCCTTTCTACAATGGTTTCGATTAGAGAAGAACCCCGCCAAAATTTTTGGCCTTACAGAACAATAGGCAGAAACCATAGCAAACTGTACAAGAGTATGCCATGCTATTTTGGCCTCATTTACGGCAGTTGCCACCAGCACACACTAATTTACCAGATGATGTTATTACACAATGGTTCATCAATGGATTAAAGCCCCAATTGAAGTATATTATGATCATACGGTGTGTGGGTGGAATGACTTTGAATGCCGTAATCGCTATGGCGTTACAATTAGAAAACAAAGTGGGAGGATTCATCGAAGACCTAGAGTGGCTGAAAGCATCCAAGCAATCTAACGAGGATCCTTTGAAACAGATATACTACACCAAATGCAAAAATCCAGGGCACAACAGCTCAACATGAGCAGGGACAACCGGCTAGCCATTATGTACCACCACAAATGAGGAACACCCCGTACCAGGGATATAGGAATTATCGAGGAGGGCGGACAAATAACTTCGGTCAAGCGTGGTAGAATGCAAGCCTTTCAGGAGAAGGTATTTCTAATCCAACTCCGAAATGTCATTTTTGTGGGGAAGTAGGGCATATCCGGAGGTTCTGCAAAGATGTAGCAGAGTATGACAAAAAGAAAAAAGAATGGCAACATCCAATGGCAAATATGGTGTATATCGCACCTGTGGATACGCAAACAGCAGTGGTACAAACATGATCGGGCAAGCAACTACAGCCAGCTACGGAGATCTTCGAACCAGGAATTCGTGAACAACAGAAGGCGTTCACAAAGGCAAGCAAGTGGGCTACGCAGGAACAAACTATTTTCCCTAATCCAATTTTGGTGATGCAGCAAAGTATCCTGTTGGGGGTACCAGAGAAGCAAAATTTGACTCATACGGTACCAGAGTCCATACCAGAGACTGTACCGAAAACACCCAAAATTGAGTTGGTGTGGGATGTTTTGTCCAAGGCATCAATTACATTGCCATTGGGTCAATTATTGGCTTTGGTCCCTAGAGTTCATCAACAGTTCCAGCAGCAGGTAAGCCTAGGTTCCTCGAGTGCTCCTGCAACAGCTACAATCCAACCGGAATTGGACCCAATGGTGGACCATACAGTACCACTGATTACGGTATGCTACAAAAATCACAAAATCAGACAAGTCTTAATTGATGGCGGATCTGGTGTCAATATTGCCACAGCAACCCTTTGCAAACGGCTGCGGTGGACGCAAATTGAACCTGTTCAATTCTTTGTACGTATGGCCGATCAATCTCGAGTCCATCCGGTGGGCTTGGTGCGAGATATTCCGATTACTCTACAAGATTCTATTTTCAAAATGACCTTTGTTGTGCTAGATCTACGAGAATCGAGCTTGGATTACAATCTGCTCTTTGGACGTCCCTGGCTAAAACAAGCTAAGGTAGTGCAAGACTGGTCAGCGCATGAATTATTCTTTAAAAATAATCACCAGAAATATCTTGTCCCATTGGACGACATGAAACTCTATGATATATATGCACGACCATACTTAGCGGAGCCTCTACACATATTGGATGGTCTCTCCGATGATGAGGAGGAAGCTTTTCTTACTGCCAACAAGGATCTGATGGCACTTGGCACTGTAGATTTACAAACGGTGGCTGATAACTAGAGTCTGGCAGCCTATACAGTGATACCACTAACCGGAGCATATGAGTCCAACACAGATCAGACCTTAAATGAGGTGATGCTTCAACAATTATTCCAGTCCAAAGATGATGAGGACAGGCCCCAACAGTTCTATGTACTAGACGATCAGCTGATCACCTGCAATTTAGGAGATCAAACCAACCCACGACCAGTGAAAATAAAGGCAGGACTGTCTGAGACTTTTCAGGAGCATCTATTGCAGCTGCTATGCAAGTTCGCTGATGTGTTTGCATGGGTCTATCGAGATATGAAGGGGTTGGACCCGCAGATTTACCAACACCGCGTGGTGCTGAAACCGGATGTAACACCCATCAAACAGCCTAGTTACAGAATGAATCCTAACTATGCGGCACAGGTTAAAGCCGAACTTGATTGCTTGTTGAAGGTGGGATTTATTGTGCCTATTGAGCACGCGGAATGGATCTCTCCCATTGTTATAGTTCCCCCAAGTGCCGGGAATATCACTTGTGTCTGAACCCGACTAAATCAGTGTTCTCTATATCCTGTGGCAAGTTGCTCGGACACGTTATTTCCAAACAAGGTATTCAGGTGGATCCAGACAAAGTGAAGGCCGTACTGGAAGCTCCTACTCCTAAGACACCTAAGGACATGATGTGGTTTTTGGGCCAAATCCTATGGCATGGGTGGCATTTGCGTTGGCTTGCTCATCTCGCAATACCACTTAATCGTTTGATAACCAATAGCCCGTGTCAGTTTGAATGGACCGAAGAGTCTCAACTTTCTTTTGACAGGCTGAAATCATTGTTAACTCAGGTGCCCATTTTACAAGCACCGAATTGGGAGTTGCCATTTCATGTTTTTGTGGATGCATCTGACAGTGCCATTGGTAGCGTGTTGATGCAGCAGACAGATAAATGGTTTCGTCCGGTATATTATGTGAGCCGCAGATTGGCCCCAGCACAGCGTAACTATTCCGTTACTGAACATGAATTTCTTGGCTTAGTATACTTTGTGAAAAAATTTCGACATTATCTGTTAGGCAGACGCTTCACCTTTCATGTAGACCATGCAACACTAGTGTATCTGATGCGCCAACAGCATTTGGGTGAATGGTTAGCATGGTGGGTCTTGCTGCTTCAAGAATTTGATTACTCTGTCATACACCGATCAGAGTTGGCACACGCTCTTGTTGACTTTCTCTCTCGGTTGGATTCCGGTGAGCCTTCGGAGGGAGTTGACGATACAACACCAGCCATCTATGCAACAGAGACAAGACAGGAGGATCCACAAGAATTACCGATACCCTCTTCTTACTATGACACCTTGCTTCTGTTCTTGACTAGTGGATGTCTGCCTGATATGATTTCTTCAGTTGCTAGACGACCACTAGCCACGTACAGTCGACGTTTTTTATTGATTTTCGGACAATTATATTACATGGATCACTCCGAAGTGTTACTCAGATGTGTCCCCCCACATGAAATTACTTCAGTGGTTACCATGGCCCATACTACCCCAATCGGAGGACATTTTGCGGTAGACCTGCATCACTGAAAGATTTTGTAGAGTGGATTGTGGTGGCCCTCTATGTATCGTGACGTGACCAAGTATATCCAACAGTGCGACGAGTGCCAGTGGTTCAGTCAGCCTACAGCGACACTACTTCCCTCTTCAACCTGTTGTGCCTCTGGAACCCTTTGAGAAGTGGGATCTGGATTTTATAGGACCAATCACACCTCCGGTAGCAGTCACCAATAACAGATTATTTTGACATGTACAGATTACACAACTAGATAGGACGAGGCATGGGCTTTACGATCAGCTACAGTAGTTGTGGTTGTTAAATGCTTAATGAAAGATATCCCTCAGCATCACGGGTTACCCTTGGAGATTGTAACTGACCAAGGTACACACTTTGCCAATACCTTGATGCAAGTGCTTACGAAAACATTCCAGATTGTGCACAAATTCAGTTCTCCTTATTACCCATGAGCCAATGGACTTGTTGAGAGTACCAACAAATCTCTTTTAAACATCTTCAAGAAATTGGTGTTAGATTGCCTAGAGAGATGGGACCAATTTCTCCCTGTTGTACTATGGGCTTATCATACTACATACAAAGTGGCGACTGGCATAACTCCTTTTAAGTTGGCATATGTATTGGAAGCCATTGCTCCGATGGAACTGGTGGTTCCTAGTTTACGTGTGGCTTTGCAACGAAAGCTCTTACCCAAAGAATCTTTTCCCTTTCGTTTGGAGGCCTTATGGTCTCAGGAGGAACAATGTCTGCAGAGTTTTTTGGTGTTGTAGGAAGTGCAGCTGAGACAAGCCAAAACCCATGATCATTTCCTCCAAACCCCTGTGTTTATGGTCAACCAATTGGTCCTCTTCTATAACGCTAAGTCTAATAGATCTGCCGAAAAATTTAAGCTACGTTGGTTTGGTCCTTACTATATTGCTGAACAAGTGGGACCTGCAACTTTTCAGTTAGCAACCTTAATGGATGTCCTTCTTCCAAAATCAATTAATGGCTCCAAGCTCTGCCCCTATCACACGCCGTCTACCAATTCATGAGGTGTCTTTGGTATTTTTACTCTTTTTTTGCTTGTCACTTGATTTTCTTTTCTGCTCTCCATGTTTCGGCTGACCAATTGACCATAATCCTTCCATTTTTTTGATCTAATCATGATTAATAGCCGCCTCTATGTCGTTGCTTATGTTAATGCACACATGTCACCATTATGTCGGTATATTTCCAATACTGCGTTATGATTAGGGTTTTTGCTGCCTGATTTTTTCCATGTTCCTACTTAATCTTGTTCTTTTTGCTGTTAATCGCTATTGTGTTTTTGTGTGTTTGCGACCTGTGTGTGCTCTGTGTCTTCGTTTATCTCTGTGCGCGTCGTGGAAGCTCTTGCAAACATAGTAACCTTCCGTGCCGGTCTCACTCCAGATGTGAGTGAGTATTTACGCGCTCGAGGATTGTTGGCCTTCGCTAAATTGCCTTGGCATTCAGTGGAGTGTCACCCCTTCCATGTGCAAATCATTTCTGCCATCGCCGCCACGCCTGCTAGAGAGCAGTGTTGGCCATTAACGTGTGTAAACCCATGTGTCGTAGTTACTCTAAACACGGTTGCTGAGGGATTCTGTCTCCCTCAGGAAGGGTTGGTTGATGGACCACTCCTTCCAATAGAAACTATGAAAGGGATTTTTCCTCGGCGCTCATCTAATGAGTTTGCCATTCTTTGTTGTCCCGAGCCACTTCAAACCATAAAAAGCTCTCTTGAGCTTACACACATAATCTGATCCAATTGATTCCATGAAACCTTCTGTTTGCTCCATGTACACTTTGTCTACAATATATCCATTCAAAAATGTATTCTTCACATCTAATTGTGATAACTTCCATCCTTTACAAGCAGCAACATCAATTAGAGATCTAATTATAGAAATCTTAGCAACTGGACTAAAGTTTTCATAATAATCTACCCCATAAGTTTGGGCATAACTTTTAACCACAAGTCTAGCTTTGTATCTAGACACTTTTCCATCTGCAAATCTTTTTGTTTTATACACCCACTTACATCCAATGACCTTTTGATTCTTTGGTCTTGGCACCAATTCCCATGTCTCATTCTCAAGTAGAGCATCATAATCTTCTTGCATTGCCTTCTCCCAATTCTGCTTTCCTTTAGCTTCTTCATATGTGATTGGATCTTCTTCTGTCTTCACAATGTAAGCATAATCTTTTGTTGTTAAGAAAGATGTATCATAGCTATACCTGATAGGTTCTTTTCTTCTCTCAAAGATCTTCTAACCTCTACACTTCTTGAAGTCTTAGCCACATTTGATTCTGGATCAAATCTTGACCCATCTTCAACATTGTCCTGCAATTTACTTTTAGAATCAACATCATCAATATCTTCTATATACACCTTTACTTTGGTCTTACCTTTCCTTTGTATTTCTTCAACATCTGCATAATCATTTGTTGACCCTGTATACCATGTGCTTTGTTCATCAAATGTAACATCTTTTGGAAAAAGAAATTGCTTTGTAGATGGAATCCACAACCTGTAACCCATCTATCTATCATCATACCCAATAAACACATACTTCTCTGATTTGGGTTCTAGCTTATGTCTTAATTGTGAAGGAACATAAGCATATGCTAAACATCCAAATACCTTACAATGATCAAGAGTAGGTTTCTTAACCCACCATGCTTCATAAGGTGTTCTTCCATCCAAAGCTTTACAAGGCAACCTATTCACAAGGTATGTTGCAGTGTTGATAGCTTCTGCCCATAACTAGTTTGGACAACTCTTCTCTTTCATCATTGCTCTTGCAAACTCTACAAGAGTTCTATTTCTTCTTTCTACAACCTCATTTTGTTGAGGGGAGTACCTGCAAGTTACTTCTCTTTTTATAGCTGCATTCCACAAGTACTCATCAAACTCTTTAGAAAAATACTCTCCCCCTCCATCTGATCTCAACCTCTTGAGCTTTTGTCCTGTAATCCTTTTTGCATAAGCATGATAATGCTTGAATGTCTTGAATACTTTTGATTTTCCCTTGATTACATAGAATGGAATCCATCTGGTTGCATCATCAACAAACAACACATAATATCTAGATCCATTTATGCTATAGTCCCTTGAAGGACCCCACACATCTGTATGAACCAACTCAAGCATATTTGAATACTTGTAGCCTGATTTATTGTATGAACTTTTGTGTGCTTTACCTAATTGAAAAGCTTCACACTTGTACACCATTTCTTGACCTTCAACATTTGGCAATCAAAGCACCAAATCATTCTTTGACATTTTTTTTATAGCTCTCACATTGAAATGACCTAGCCTTTTATGCCATAGGTCTAACCCAAACATCTTTTGACTTCCATAAGTAAATAATGCATGTCCCACATTACCTTGGACCTTGAGAGTAAACAACCTTCCTTCCTTTTTACCTACAATGATATTTCTATATCCCTGATTTGGATCTTGCACATAAACACCATCATTTGTGAATTTGACTTCATAACCCTTCTCCACAATTTGTCCTACACTTATCAAGTTTTTAGGAATAGTAGGAACATAAAGTACCTTGTTTAAGAGTGTGCTCCCACTCTTTGTCTTCATTGATCCAATGCTTTCCACTTTATGCTTGGTGTTATCTCCTGTTTGAACTGTATGTCCATTCATCTTTGCTTCCATGTCAGTCATCAATGATATATTTCCACTCAGATGATTGCTATGTCCTGAGTCAATATAGAACACCCTTTGATCTTCTCCTACTGCTTCATGTGTTTAAGTTAAGATGAGAGTCATGTCATCCTTCTGATCTGATGCATAATTATAATAATTGTTGTTGTAGGACTGAGATTGAAAGCTTCTTCCAGCTCCTCTAGCATATGATGTCCTACCACCTCTTCCTCTGAAGTTACCTCTTTGATTTTTGCCTTATCTACCTCTTTGATTTAAACTCTCATTATTACTTCCACCATTTTGATTGTTATACCAACAATCATTTTCCAAATGATTTGTTCTACCACAACTTCAAAAAGCTCTAACATTATCTTTATTCTTACCTCCTCTTCCTTTACCTTTGAAATTCATCTTTCCTTTTGTGAAATTTGCTTGGCTTGAAGTTCCTTCATCATCAGTTGACCGCTTCCCTTTGCCATTCTTTTTCTTGTCCTTGGAGTACGTAGCTTGACTTGCACTCCTATCATTATCTCCCTTAATATCCTAGTCAAAAGTTAGCATGTGTCCTAGCAATTGATTAAGATCAGGAGTAAAATGATCTAATGACAATTCTATGGACAATATGAAAGGTTTCCACTTCTCATCTCCTCTCAGATCTATAAGTATTTGTCTTACCAACTTATCCTCTTCAATGTCTTCATCTACTTCTCCCAAGCTATCTACAATATCTTTCATTCTTGCCACATAACGAGAAATTGATTGTGAGCTCTTCTTCTTGAAAGTTGAGAACTCTGCCCATAATGAGGACTTCCTTGACTTGGTTGTATTTTGTAAATGCTCTTCTAAAGCATTCCACACATCTGTTGCACTTTCTAATCCTATAATATGAGGTAGAAGATAATCATTTATAGCCATGTAAATGATGCTCCTAGCTTGAGCATCCTTTCTCATCCAATTTTTCAAATCTACAAGCTCTTCCCTAGTTGGAACACTAGGATCCTCAAACTCAACCTTTTCTTCTTCTCCTCTGATGAATGCCATCAAATCTCTGCTCATGGGGTGTGCCTCCATCCTCATGGACCAAGCTAGATAGTTCTCCCTATCTAGCTTATCAATCTGCAAGCTTTCTCCCATCTTTGATCTTTTGTGTCTGCAATTACTAAGATTTATGATGATATAGAGTACCTTTGATATGAAGCTTTAATCCTTCTTGATCCTTTGAACTCTTGCTTTGAACTTCTTTAGGTTTTCTTCAAGAATTCGACCTTGTCCACCTTCAATTAGAAGAAACTTCAATATCTGCAACAGTCAGGACTTCCAATGCTTTTACTTCACTTATATTGCACCTTCAGCTCTACTACCAATTTTTGAGACCTCTAAATCTCCAATAGCTTGATCTGTACTAATTTAAGAACACCATTATATCAATTATAGACCAAAATTTACACAAATGTTACTTTGATTTACCAAATCATTCATGAACAATTCTCTGAGTGAGAATTTTCCTTCTTCAACAAGTCTGCTTCAAAGATTGACTTTATTACCTACACATATCTTCATATTTCTTCAAACTAATGATGTACATGTTGGATGTGTGTAGAAGTGCGAGAGACACACAAGAAGCACACACAACGAGCACAAACGCAGCAACACACATGGAGAAGACGATGGTTGGAATAGCTCTCTCTATTGATCGATGAACTGAATTGAAGTAAAAGCTGAATAATATCCCTAAGTACAAAGTACCACCACATATGAGAGTATCAAGTATGTGGTAACATGGGGAAAAAACCTCTAGCCAGCACTAGAGTAAAAAGTGCCCATGTATAGGGAAAAGGTTCACATCAAAGCTACTTGAGGAACACATAAGTGTAACAAACCCCCCTGGAGCGAATGATGTGAACACATACAGGGAGTGACAGATCAGCCCCCACAAGGTAATAAGCCTAAAGCTTTGCGAAAAGCTTCAAACTTTTCCCGTGGAAGAGCTTTGGTGAATATGTCTGCCACATTATCTTGTGTAGGCACATATACCAAATCAATATCTCCTGCATTAAGGCGCTCTCTCACATAGTGATAATGCACATCAATATGTTTGGTCCGTGCATGAAACACTGGGTTTCGTGCAACAGCCAAAGCACTCTGACTATCTGTGAGAATATGCGTAGCAACATCAATCTCCATGCAAAGATCCATCAATAGGCGTCTCAGCCATATACACTCCACTGTAGTTGTGAAAACTCCCCTGTACTCAGCTTCACAACTCGATGTCGCCACTGTAGGTTGCTTCTTACTCAACCAAGATATGCATGAGTCTCCAAGGAAAAAGCAATTACTGTTGGTGCAAAACAATCTACAAATTCTCCTCTCATAGTTTTTAGGAAATGTCTTTTGCATATGACTCAACTCTTATAATGTTTTCTTTATTCACATTAAAAAACTTCAGCAATTCCACGAACTTATAGAATCACGTAATGCATTCCTTGATTTAAGGAAATCAACCACTATCATTTTTTAGAAAGAAATGCACGCACGGTGAAAAGTTTCCGCTGCAAATTCATGCATATAAACACTATGCTATATTGAAAAGTTTGAGCGACGTTGTGATTCTGTCATATCTATAGCCGTCTGCTCCATGTCTCTGATTCTCTCTTTGATTCATCTACTGCACCTTTAATCAATCAGCTCCGTTGAAGAAGCCCTCTGTAGATATTCTTCAACATCGTAGCATACATTCTCCTTACTGTTGTGTTATGCGTATTTGTTTATTCTGATGACCATCATCACTGTAAGCTTGAATTATGCTACTGTTGACAAGATGGTTCTCATCGAATATGCAATCGTGATGTGTTGCCACTATGGGAGTGATTTAACTCTATAGTGAACGTTTCGATTTTATTTTTGGAGTTACTGCGCATGTTTTCAGATGGACTTAGGAATGTAATTTGTTTTGCTTAATGCATAAGAAAGGGAAGCAGGTCCCGTAGGTGGTGGTCGACAATCATTTTTCATTAAGCCAAAGACTATCTCTATTACTTTGAATGTTTTGCAAACATATAAATTCAATGAGAGTAATCGGGATTTCCCTTTAGTTCGAATATGTATTCCAGAGGATTTTTTTTTTCTGTGATGTGCACAACATTCAAAACAGCATATAGATCATCATCTTCAGCTCATTCTATTGAACTGTATACACCATGCCCATTTTGTGTTCTTCATGATTTATGAGTTTATAGGTAATTATTTCAGAGATGATAAGGTGCACTATGCATAAAGGAGTTCAAGCGCATATATATCATTTGATAGCTTGACTATGCATATGTGAAACTAAACCACCAGTAGCGCAAGTTATTGAAGCTTCTAAAACTCTCAGAATGCAGAACAGCAGGAAGCTCAAACACTGACGCAAGCGGAAGAGCACAACTCGATGGCATTGACAGGTGTTCATGCTTATACTAGAAGGAGAAAGATAACGAAGAAGAAACTCCACGAATGATTGCCATCTTGTACGATCAACAGTTCAAAGTTCTAAGCAGCTGACACTGTCCTTGATGTTTCAATACTCCACGGAACAACAGCCATCTTGTACGATCAATAGTTAAAATTCTGAGCAGCCGACAATGTCCTTGATGGTATAGTTCTGCAAGCGAGATTTTGATCTCTGCACTAGACATCTATTACTGATAAGAGGATTCACAATTCTCAGAATGGAAGCTTCAAGTTCGAGGATCACTTTTATGTATAAATCATAGTGCGCATATGGTATTGAGAGTCGAAATTAATCGAGAGTTATGCATATCCATTTCTTTTATCAAGCAAAGCTACAGAAATTAGTTCGTCAAACGTCGAGGAATATTGAAGTCATAGTTTCATTATACACATTGAATTTTCTCAACAGCAAGTTCGACGATCTGCACTTCTGCACGTGATTTTGTGTATACAGGTTATCATTTACTTCATGAAGGAAAATCTATACAAAGGATTAGGATTCACATGCGCATGAAATCCTCTAATGATATAATGTTCATTAGCATATCGAGAGTTAAGCTATTTTTGTCAATGATGAAAAGTATTGGGATAATGCTTTATGTAGCCTTTTTTGGAAGTATTGAAGTCATTCTTTACTTCATGCTCCTCCATTCATGTTTCCGCACATACATCCTATTCATTGCACACACTTACAGTGGTATCAGAGCCATTGAAAAGCCATCGAGAGCTACTCCAAGTCTTCAATAACCCTTGTCAACACTTTTGTATTTGATGTTTGTCTATGGAGCAAGTGGATCAACACTCATTGAAGGAAGTATTCAAATCGGCTTATGAAGAGAAGAATTTGAAGAAACCGTTTCAAATACATCAATGGTGTATGCTATGTGTGCTACATGCTACACATACCTTACATGGATTCAACTCAAGTGGACATACAAGTGGATGCAACTTGGTGGTATCCATTGGAAGATATTTATGTGAGAGATTATATGATCATGCTCATGATCATCTTCTAAAAGACAAGTCTCTTGATTTATTCATACTTATGCATCATTTGATTTCATGTAATCTTCTTATGTTGTGACTACATGATTTGTAACTTGGAGGGTACTTTAGGCCTCAACCAAGCACTTCATTGCACACTATACTTGCTATACTTGAGGCATGTAAAAGCTTATGTTCATGAAGCCTGTAGTAAACACATTTGACTACATAACTCACCCATATTGGCAATCAAGGGGAGTATGAAGCAGTTGGTTTTGTTTCGTGATATTAGAAGCAATATAATTTTAGGATGGAAGATAATGCATGATGCAGGTTTACTTTCTTGCAACATCAACCATGCAAGAGGATGAAGAAGGTTCAAGCCCTCGAGCTATACTTGCAGTTCAAATTACTATATGGAAGCATCAAGGAGAATGAAGAGTATTCTTCCACCAAGTGACCTTCAAGCATGTGTCCAAACTTACTTATGATAGAATCTTTATGAAACCTTGTTCTTGGAAAGTATTTCCATTATATCCCTTGCACCAAGCAATTGAGATATCATATGTATGATATACTCAATTCAACAATTTAGGGAAGAGCAAGGATTAAGCTATGTCTCATATACAATATGTTGTTAGAATGTATTTTTATGATTACTATGATAGGTGCTAATTAAAGCTTGGAAGACGATTCAAGCAAAGTCAAAGGCCGTGAAGCAATGCATTGAAGAATCGGCATCAATGAAGATAGCATCATCAAATTATGAAGAAAGCATAGAATGAAGATGAAAGCTCAAAGGACTCAACACTAGAAGATCATTTTCAAAGATAACAAAGAAGGGTTGGAAATCAAGGCTTAAGGCAAGGCTCGTCATCAACTACAAATGATTTCAAATGAAGATATCAAGAAGACCTATACAACTCACAAAGCCCAAGGATCAAGAACCATAATTCAAAAGCTACTATTGGCAAAGCTCCTAAGGATTAAAAGCTATCATTTCCAAAAGACTCCATTTCAATAGCAAGAAGACATTCGTCAATGGAAACATTCATTCGGTAATATGGTTTTTCTCTTGATAGTATCATTCTTCAAGATCCTTGTGCACTTAAAACCAGTTAGGATCAATGCTCTTATAGTTCTATCTTAAGACATACCCATTCTTTAGCATCAATCTATTTCGAAGCCTTCTCTTATCACATCAAAAGGTTACCAAGTGAATCTCTATTGTATACTTTTGTACCAAAAAGAAGATCACATAGATCTCATGTCCATTGTTATGTACCCCTCAAGCTCCATTGTTATCTATATTGAGATATGTACAAAATGTAAGAAGCTTGTATCTATAGTCAAGTGCTATTCAAGCACATTGCATTTGCAGCCAAGTGCTATCTAAGCACTCTTCCACCATTAACGAAGATTGGAAGAAGAAGAGTTAAGTGACTGAGGCAAGGACCGTGGATGTTACTACTCAAAGAGCTCACTCAATTCTCCATATCAATTGGAAGAAGTAAAGTAAAGAAGAAGGAAAGTGCATCCAATGCACCCTTGAAGACATCCTTACCATAGGAAGATAAAGAAAGTGCATTGAACGCACTCAAAGATGAAGAAGAAGACTTCCTCACAAAAGGAAGAAAAGGAAAGTGTACTCAACACATTTCAAACAAAGGTAAAAAGTTAATATTCTACTCCAACCTCAAAGGATATGGGCACCTTAGATGTGCTATCATAAGTCAACTTGACTTGCATTCATATACAAAAATTCAAGGTGTATGGACTCTCATTTATAAAGAGTCACTCAAAGGCTGCATATCATCATACCATTATATCTTTTGTAAAAGCTAAAAAAGGATTCAAATCCCCTCATATCAACCATTGTAAAACAAAATAGATAAGCACATCACAAGTGGTGTGAGCACTTGTTTCTACACATAGAAGGTGAAATCGAAATGGGGAATAATCAAGAAGCTGGGATCTTGATTAACTTATTTCCTTATGTAAAAGAAGTCTTCAAATAAGTGAAGGAATAGAATCACTCTAGAGCTAGAGCAATGCTCGCTCCAAGATGAGTGAGGAAAAACCACAACCTCTGAACTTTGCATTAGACAAAGTTAAGTTGTTATACATAAATGGCAAAAGCCATAGATAAAGCACTTTTTAGCTTTGTAACTTGTTTGAAACCTCCATATGTATTATGATGAAAAGAGCTCATGTATTCAAGCTCTTGTACTTCCTTATCCAAAGTACTATGTAAAAGATTATATCCTTTAAAGATCACATAAAAGGGTTCTCAAATGGAAGGGGAGATATTCTTGAAGGAAGGTTCTACATCAACATGAAGCATTCAAGGAAGAAGACATTATCAACCAAAAATGGAGCTATTTTTGAACCAAAGGACAAACAGAAGATCAACTACATGGAGCAAAGGACTACATCAATGGACTACGTCAACTCATGAAGAAAGACATCAACAAGAGAAGAAGAATTAAGCTTGGAGACATCAAACATATGGAAATCAAAGACACTTCAAAAGGAGCACAAAAGCTATTCTACATTTGAAGAAGATTCCATTATCAGAAGCAATTTCAAGGAGCTATTCACAAAGAGGAATAATCTTTGACCATAAGAAAGAAGATTTCATCAACACCATATGGAGTGGAGAAGATCCCATGGAGGAGTTACTACTTCAAACAACCAAAAGACTACATCAACGTCAAGAAGATTATGTCTACATCAACCTCAAGAAGAATCAACCATGAAGAAATGAGAAAGAAGAAGGAAGCAAAATGAAACATAGAGGATTTCAAGGTTAAGAAAAAACACATCAAAGGGGAGACAAGAAGAAGAACAACAAGCAAAGAGGAAGAGAGAGACACTACAAAGAGATTGGTAGAATTTGAAGATTGAAGGGGAGCTGTTGGTGCAAAACAATCTACAAATTCTCCTCTCATAGTTTTTAGGAAATGTCTTTTGCATATGACTCAACTCTTATAATGTTTTCTTTATTCACATTAAAAACTTCAGCAAATTCCACGAACTTATAGAATCACGTAATGCATTCCTTGATTTAAGGAAATCAACCACTATTGTTTTTTAGAAAGAAATGTACGCACGGTGAAAAGTTGTCGCTACAAATTCATGTATATAAACACTATGCTATATTGAAAAGTTTGAGCGACGTTGTGATTCTATCATATCTATAGTCGTCTGCTCCATGTCTCTCTGATTCTCTCTTTGATTCATCTACTACACCTTTAATCAATCAGCTCCGTTGAAGAAGCCCTCTGTAGATATTCTTCAACGTCGTAGCATACATTCTCCTCACTGTTGTGTTATGCGTATTTGTTTATTCTGATGACCATCATCATTGTAAGCTTGAATTATGCTACTGTTGACAAGATGGTTCTCATCAAATATGCAATCGTGATGTGTTGCCACTATGGGAGTGATTTAACTCTGTAGTGAACGTTTCGATATTATTTTTGGAGTTACTGCGCATGTTTTCAGATGGACTTAGGAATGTAATTTGTTTTGCTTAATGCATAAAAAAGGGAAGCAGGTCCCGTAGGTAGTGGTTGACAATCATTTTTTTGTTCTGTTAATTTCATTAAGCTAAAGACTGTCTCTATTACTTTGAATGTTTTGCAAACATATAAATTCAATGAGAGTAATCGGGATTTGCCTTCAGTTCGAATATGTATTCCAGAGGATTTTCTTTTTCTGTGATGTGCACAACATTCAAAACAGCATATAGATCATCATCTTCAGCTCATTCTATTGAATTGTATACACCATGCCCATTTTGTGTTCTTCATGATTTATGAGTTTATAGGTTAGTTCAGAGATGATAAGGCGCACTATGCATAAAGGAGTTCAAGCGCATATATATCATTTGATAGCTTGACTATGCATATGTGAAACTAAACCACCAGTAGTGCAAGTTATTGAAGCTTCTAAAACTCTCAGAATGCAGAACAGCAGGAAGCTCAAATAGTGATGCAAGCGGAAGAGCACAACTTGATGGCATTGACAGGTGTTCATGCTTATACTAGAAGGAGAAAGATGACGAAGAAGAAACTCCATGAACGACTGCCATCTTGTACGATCAACAGTTCAAAGTTCTAAGCAGTCGACACTGTCCTTGATGGTACAATACTCCACGGAACAACAGCCATCTTGTACAATCAATAGTTCAAAATTCTGAGCAGCCGACAATGTCCTTGATGGTACAGTTCTGCAAGCGAGATTTTGATCCTTGCACTAGACATCTATTACTGATAAGAGGATTCACAATTCTCAGAATGGAAGCTTCAACTTCGAGGATCACTTTTATGTATAAATCACAGTGCACATATGGTATTGAGAGTCTAAATTAATCGAGAGTTATGCATATCCATTTCTTTCATCAAGCAAAGCTACAGAATTTAGTTCGTCAAATGTCGAAGAATATTGAAGTCATAGTTTTGTTGGAGCAAACCAATCACAAATTGGTGATTATACAGATCTTGGAAAATGCTTATGGTCAGAATGAAGCAAAGAAAGACACTTGTAAAGTGAAGAAGAATTCAGGGTGATGTCTTGTACACATATGTACATATAAGTGAAGAATCTTGTAAGCTAAGTATAGTTAAACCCTTAGGATGATAAGGAGTAGAGTCATAGACGCGAGATGAGTCTAAAGTCGTGTATATATAAGATAATTATGACAAGAAATGTAAGAGAGAAAGTAATAGAGTCATTTTGTAGATGAAAATTTTCAGGAAGATGTGTAGAGAGTTTTTTCTCAAAAAATAGCGAAGGGTTTTTCTCTGAGTGCTCTCTGTCTGATCATGTGGATCAGAAATCCTTTTGTACACATCTAATTGAGAAGCTAATGAAGCTATGTCTAGAGTTTCAGAATCTAATTCCTCTCCTACTGTGAGAATGATCATTAGGAACATTCATATGTAGAATGTGAGAACTGAAGCCTGAAAGTAGCGCACTTTTCCGTCTCAGTATTTTGATCAGATCTGAGTGTATACTGTAAAGTTTTTGATGAGTGAGCACTTAAAATTTAAGTTAGAAGATAAGGAAGCTATGGCTAAAAGCATTTAGCAAAACAGGTTTCAGATTGGGAGAAATCAAGTTAAGAAGTTGGCTATGTCGAAGGCGCAACTTCTGAGAGACATTTTCTGACATGTATTTGATCTTAATGATCAAATTAAACTTTTGATGATTAGTTTTGAGAACTAATGACTAGTATGATTGCGCAAAGGTATTGCTAATACTTGTGCATCATTTACTTGAAGAAATTTGAAGATTTGTGCAGGTAAAGAAGTTGATATCTGAAGCAGACTTTCTGAAGTTGATACTTCTTCACTCAGAGAAGTGTTGCTTGAAGTTTTGGTAAAGAAGAACATTATTTGTGTAAAGTTTGGTTATAACTGACATAGAAGTGTTCTTAAGTCAGTATAGATCAAACCTTTGGAGATTAAGAGGTCTCCAACAAGTTTCATTATACACATTGAATTTTCTCAACAGCAAGTTCGACGATCTGCACTTCTGCACGTGATTATATGTATACAGGTTATCATTTACTTCATGAAGGAAAATCTATACAAAGGATTCGGATTCACATGCGCATGAAATCCTCTCATGATATAATGTTCATTAGCATATCGAGAGTTAAGCTATTTTTATCAATGATGAAAAGTATTGGGATAATGCTTTATGTAGCCTTTTTTGGAAGTATTGAAGTCATTCTTTACTTCATGCTCCTCCATTCATGTTTCCGCACATACATCCTATTCATTGCACACACTTACATTACCACTAGTGGACACGAGAGTATCATAACAACGAGCCCAATCACTATCTGTAAAAGCATGCAAGCATGGCTGAACATCTCTGCCATAAAAGAGACCTAAGCTCAAAGTGCCTTGAAGATATCTAAACACACGTTTCACTGCTTGCCAATGCTTAGTGCAAGGGCTATGCATGAATCGACTCAACTGGGAAACTGCATATTGTATATCCGGCCTTGTGTTGCATGCATATATAAGACATCCCACAGCTTGCTGATAAAGAGAAGTGTCAAATGCATCACTGGAATCCTCAACTGAGAACCTGAATCCTGTCTCAACTGGTGTGGAAACTGGCTTACAATCCTCAAAGTCAAAATGCTGAAGTAGTTTCTCAACATACTTGGCTTGATGCATAACAATTCCCCCCTCAATGGATACAAACTGGATGCCAAGATAGTAGCTCAAAAGACCAAGATAAGTGACATCAAAAGTATGCTGCAAATCAGCTAAGGATGTCAAGTTTTGCATCACATGACCCAATCAAGAGTATGTCATCGACATAAAGAACAAACACTATAAGATCAGCCCCATTTTTGCGTACATAGAGTGTGCTTTCAATCGGACTACATGGGAAGCCAAGAGCAATCAAGTGCTTATGTATTTTGTTATACCATGCACGTGGAGCTTGCTTGAGACCATACAAGGCTTTATGCAAGTGACAAACCATATGCTCTTTCCCTTTCATAGCAAATCCAGGAGGATGCTTCACATAGACCTCTTCTTGCAAATCTCCATTCAAGAAGGCTATTTTTATGTCGAATTGATGCACTTTCCAACCTCGATGGGCAGCCAATGCAACCACGGTACAAATGGTAGTCATGCGTGAAGTAGGTGCAAAAGTTTCCTCATAGTCAATGCCATATTGTTGTGCATATCCTTTGGCAACCAATCTAGCTTTGTAGGGATCAATGCTACCATCAGATTTTCTCTTAATCTTGTAAACCCACTTTGTACCAATGGCATTCTTTCCTTTTGGCAATTCACATCACTCCCAAGTACCATTCCTATGTATGGAATCCATTTTTGATTGCATAGCACTCATCCATTGTGGATCGTCACATGCATCTTCAAAAGAAAGTGGCTCTTCATTACATGTTGTAGCAATAAGAGAATAATCCACAAAATTACTTGATGCATGGTGAGAGCTTGATCTTGTTCTACCAAGTAAAGGTGCACTCAATTTGTTGCCGTGCAAAGTTTGTTTCAGCCACTTTGGCATAGATTGTGTACTCTTAATAGACATGCGTTCATTATGTAAAACATCTTCAATATGTACATCATGCGTGGGCTGAATTTCATGCTTAGTTTCAGCCATATTTTGACGCAAATGTTCAGCCATATGTGGCTGGAAATTTCCAACAGTTTTGATAATTTTTGGCTGAATTTTTTCAGCCATGTTTGGCTGGAAGTTCTCTGCATTTTCAGCCCTATTTGGCTGGAATTTTTCAGCCCTTTGAGCCTCAGTTGGCTGGTCTACATGGCCATAGTCAAGCGCACCATTTTGGAACAAAGGCATGAGTGTATCGAACACATCTTGTGACCTAACTGTTGGCAATTTTTTGCATTCAAGTAGAGGGAAAACTGAATTTTCAGCAAATGCCACATCTCGACTCACAATAATTGTGTTCGTCAATGGATGGTACAACCGATATCCCTTACTTTCAGCACTATAACCAACAAATATATATTTCTTTGCCTTGTCATCAAGTTTGTGACGTTGTTGTGATGGCACAAGAGCATATGCCAAACAACCAAACACACGCATATGACTAACCATAGGCTTATGACCATTTCAAGCCTCATAAGGAGTGATGACTCTCAATGCTTTTGTAGGGTAGCGATTCAACACATAGTTTGCACACATGACCGCTTCCATCCAAAACTTATGAGGAAGATGCTTTCCTTTAACCATACATCGTGCCATTTCAAGTAAAGTTCTATTTTTACGCTCGGCAACACCATTTTTTTGAGGTGTATATGGCACCATACATTGGTGTGAAATACCTCTTTCACGAAGAAAAGCATTAAACTCATGTGACATGTATTCACCACCACGATCCGTGCGTAGAGTCAAAAGCTTTTGTGAAGAAAAATTTTCAGCCATAGCTAAAAATGCTTTGAAGCAAGAAAATACCTCATTCTTTGCTTTCATAGGATACACCTATGTATGGCGAGTAGCATCATCAATGAAGGTAACAAAATATACATGCTTCCCAAAAGATGGAGTCTTGACCGGACCACATACATCACTATGAACAAGTTGCAATTTTCTTGTAGTGTGTGTGTGACTATCTTTTGGAAAAGAAGCACGATGCATTTTTCCAAGAATGCAACCTTCACATGCATGCTTTTCAATGGACTCAAGTGTAGGCAAGCCAATAACCATGTCCTTCTTTTGCAAGTAGAGCAAACTATTGAAGTTTAAATGACCAAAACGAGCATGCCAAAGATCCATTTCAGCCATGGAAGAAGTATGAGCAACTAAGGCATTCGAGGCAGCCCTCTTGTATGTATCCATACGATACAAACCATTACATAATGTACCGGACATCACAATAACATCGCCATTGCTGAAATCATGAACCATACACTTATCATCAACAAAGTGTACATGAAGTCCAACTTTGGCAATCAACGGAACTGAAATTAAGTTCTTCTTGATACCGGGCATATACAATGCATTTTTCAAGAGAATCACACCTCCATTTGTAGCCGTAAGCTCAATTTCGCCTACTCCAATGATAGGATAAGAGGCATTGTTTGCACACACCACATGTCCTCCTTTAGGTGCATCTTTCAAAGAGGCAAAAAATCTTTTGCATGATGTTATGTGCTTTGAAGCACCACTATCAAAGAACCAATCCGAATCAGCCTCACTCACAACCATACATTTAGAATGTAAAGAAACATCATAATGACATGTAACAACACATGCCCAAAAATCTTGAGCCATGTTAGCTTCATCATTCTTTGCATTTGCTGAATTTTCAGCAATAGACATGCCTGATTCCTTCTTCTTTTCATTGCATTTAACAAGCTTTCTACACTCATCAATAGTATGACCAGCCTTCCGGCAATATTTTCATCTCTTCTTCTTTTGCAAATCACCATCATTAGAGGAATGAGTGGAAGAGGAAGCTTGAGGCTTTGGTTTTGATGAACCCAAAGCTGAACCATACTTGCTTTTCCCCTCTTGTGAGATAGCAAGTGCTTGCGTTCCCTCAATCAAACCACTCCTATTCACTCTAGATTGCTCTTCTTGCAAAAGAAGAGACACAACCTCATCAAATGCATACATATTAGGATTTCCTTTTGCAACCAAACGGAGTGTAGTAGCAAAGCTTTGAAAAGATTCCGGTAATCCTTTCAACAATGTAGAAATGAGTGATGCATCCGGAATGATCTCATCTATGTTTGACAAGTGCTCTTTCAAGTCCTTGATGCATGTCACATACACATCCACCGAATCATTTTCAGCCATACATACATCCTCAAGTTGCTTCCTCAAGTATGCAACATGTGCTTCATTATGCATGGCATACAAAGAAGCAAGAGTGTCACATGCCTCTCGTGATGTAGAACATGATCGAATGTGTGGAACTATATGATGCTTCACTGAAAGCGCAATCAAAGCATGAGCTTGAGCATCTTTTCCATCCCATCTAAGCTGCTTCTGTGTAGGTGGAGAAGGAGAAACCACTGTACTTGAAGAAGAAGCTCCATCTGTGACAGTAGACTATGAAGTAGAAGCACTTGCCGATCTTCGATCTACATCTACCACTATGTTCCAAAGTTGTTTTGCAACAAGAATATGCTTCATCATGTAAGACCACATCGGATAGTTGGTCCCATCAAGCTTATCTTCAGCTTGAAGCATGCCAAACAAGTCATTGCTGCCTGCCATTTCACTAAGGAACAAGAATGTAACAAAATCTTCACTTCGACGAAAACTGAAATGAGTGCTGAAATTTCAAATCACAAACCGTCACTCTAATGGCGATTTTGACTACACAAATGGCTTCGAAATGGGGGTAAAACTCCAGCACACCTGGTGGAAATTTTTTTGGGCTGCTAAAATTCATAGTTTTATGCTCCGAAGTCGATTTGCACTGTTAAAGTGCACGCGCGTCGCGACGCGAAAAACCGAAACTTGAGAAGAAGTTGAAACTGCTCTAATACCACTTTTGGGTGTGTGTAGAAGTGCGAGAGACACACAAGAAGCACACACAAGGAGCACAAATGCAGCAAGACACACGAAGAAGACGATGGCTAGAATAGCTCTCTCTATTGATCGATGAGCTGAACTGAAGTAAGAGCTGAATAATATCCCTAAGTACAAAGTACCACCACATATGAGAATATCAAGTATCTGGTAACATGGGGAAAAAACCTCTAGCCAGCACTAGAGAAAAAAGTGCCCATGTATAGGGAAAAGGTTCACATCAAAGCTACTCGAGGAACACATAAGTGTAACAGTACATATCTTCATACTACCTTTGCGCAATCATAACAATCATTAGTTCTTCAAAAGAATCATTAAAACTTTAATTTGATCCTTAAGATCAAAAGTATATTA
>CM035432.1:17839298-17891798 GCA_020310875.1 Ceratopteris richardii | reverse complement strand
TCGATACACTTCCTCATCAAATATAGGAGCTTCTTCATTTTTTCTTGTTAATCCACTTGTAGATGTACTTGCTTGCATATACTCTTCACCACCATTCACCTGCACACTTGATTTTCCTTTCTCACATCTTTTTATCTCTTCTTCAAGTTCTTCAACTGTATGACTTTGATATGCATACCAACTTTCCTATTCATCAAATGTAATATATCTAGAAACAAGAAATTGTTTGGTTAGAGGATTCCACAACCTATAACCCATCTACTTTTCATCATAACCAATGAACACACATTTTTCTGCCTTTGATTATGCAATTGATCCAAACACTTTACAATGATCTAGTGTTGGTTTCTTACCCCACCAAGCTTCATATGGAGTCATTCTAATTAGAGTTTTACATGGTAGTCTATTCACAAGATATGTAGCTGAATTTACAGCCTCATCCCAAAGATAATTTGGACAATTCTTCTACTTCAACATAGCTCTAGCAAACTCAATCAAAGTCTTGTTTCTTCTTTCTGCTACACCATTTTGTTGTGTTGTATACCTACATGTTATTTCTCTCTTAATAACTACATTCCAAAGATAACCATTAAAGTCTTGGGAGAAGTATTCTCCCCCTCCATCCGACCTCAGTCTCTTAAGCTTTTGACATATGACTCTCTCTGCATATGCATGAAAATGATTGAAAGCTCCAAACACTTCTGATATTTCCTTTAAAACATACAAATTTATCCATCATGTAGCATCATCAATGAAAAGAACATAATACCTTGAGCCACAGATAGATCCTTCTTTTGTTGGTCCCCATACATCTATATGAATGAGCTCTAGTACTCCATCATGTTTGAATTCTTTCTTGTTAAATGGTAACCTATGTGCTTTTCCCATCTGACATGCTTAACATTTATAAATCATATGTTGACTCTACACATTTGGTAATCCTAGTATAGACTGATTTGCAACCATAGCTTTAATTCCTCTTTCACTGAAGTGACCTAATCTCTTATGCTAGAGATCAAGTTGTGTAATCACTCCTTCACCATGTGTGAGCAGAGCTTGACCAATGTTCCCTTGCACTCTTAAAGTAAAGAGTCTACCTTCTTTCTTATCACAAACAATCTGATTATATCCATTCACTGGATCTTCAACAAATACTCCTTCATTTATAAACGTGACTTGAAAACCTTTTTCGGCTATCTGTCCCAAAATAATCAAGTTTTTAGGTATTGTGAGAACATACAAAACATTGGTTAGCAAATGTGTTCCAGTCTTGCATTTCATTTTTCCAATTGAATGTACACTATGTCTTGTATTATCACCTGTTTGAATTGTATGACTAGAAATGCCTTTTTCCAATTCTGACATCAATTCTATGTTTCCTAACAAATGATTAGAACATCCAAAGTCAATGTAAGGGGTCCTATCCCCTTCACCGCGTAGGGCTGAGATGGTAGGACTTCTAGTCATGGAGATATTGCCAAGCACGGCCTAGGTTGAGCTTTACATAGCATTGCGCACTAGTAAGCCCTTCATCTAGAGTCTGTCTAGATCGCCATCTAAGCTCCAAATTGGGAGTGCACGGGTGGATAGCACCATCATTATAACTGCATTACGCTTGGCCATCTAAGAATTTGAGTTCTCTATCTCTTAGTCTGTGTCTATCTTTGTCTGCATTTTTCTCTCAACTCTATCTATAGGTCTGTTCCATTGTGCTATTATTTTCTTACATGGTATCAGAGCTTAGGAGGCTCTAAGTGGTGCAGAAGTAGAAACGCAAAGGTTGTAGAGGTCTGAATGACAAAAGAGAGAAGATTTCAAGTGGTGCATCATCATCTACGATTGGTAGTCAAGGTGGTTCATCAACAAGAGTAGGTGGTGCACAAGCATGAGCAACAATGATGCCGGTCATCCCAATGTTGAGGATATGGCCACCAGCATTCACAAAAGGTAAAATTGATGGTACAAAATACACTCTCTAGAAGTTTAAAATCACTTCTATCCTTGATTCATATGAGCTTTTGGAGACTGTTCTTGGGATTGATCATGAGCCCCAAGAAAGACCTGATCCAAATAATCTTGGTCAAATGACTCCTCCTCATGCTGATCTTCTACGTGCTTGGAAATGTAGAAATGTAGGTGCACTCTTTGCTCTAGTTGCAAGTGCTTTTGATAGTGTTCTGACTCTCATTCAGCATACTATGAAGGCACGTAAAGCATGGAACATATTGAGAAATCAATATGAAACTTGTAATCAAACAGGGATTCAGAACCTAGAGAATCAGCTTGTACTATTATGGATTACTGATGGGGAACTACAGAGGTGTTTATCACTCGCATAAAGAATCTACGAGATCAAATGGTGGGAGCAGGTGTTCAAAAGTCAAGTGAGGAGCTAGCTCGGCATTGTCTTCAAATCTGTCCACCTAAGTTTGATGGTTTGGTAATGGCTCTTAACACTCAAATCAGACCTCAACCACTAACTTGCGAGGAATTCAGTGCCGTACTCATGGAGGAGGAGCTACAGATCAAGGCAAGGAGTGGTGGTAGCAAAGAAGATGTTGCATTCATAGCAAATGCCAAAGGAGGAAAAACAGACTCTTCAAAAGATGGAGACAAAAAGAAGAACGACAAAAAGAAGTTCAAGGGAGAGTGTTTCCACTACAAGAAGAAAGGACACAGAATGCAAGATTGTCACATCAAGAAGGCAAAAGAGAAGAGTGGCTCTTCAAAAGGTGGCAAGAGCAAGGAGTTTGCCAACACAGCAGAAAGAGGGCTTGAGTTATTTGTTACGGTAGAGGAGGTGTGCTCCTTGGCTGAGAATTCAAGAACAGATGACCCATGGGTGTTGGATAGTGGTGCATCGAATGGCATGATGAATAAAAAAGATCTTTACAATTCCTTATAGCCTCTAAAGGAACCCATCACAGTAATAGTACAGAACAATGCAAGATTTCCTCCAGAGGGTGAAGGTACGATTTCTTTCACTAACTCTAATGGCGATATCAGAAAGCTTTCAAATGTGTTGTATGTTCCAAAAATAAAACAAAATCTACTTTTAGTAGCTTCTATAACTGATCAAGGTCATCAAGTATCTTTCATTAAGAGAGGAGCTAAGATTATGGACGGTAACAACAACATTGTTGGGACTTGCATAGGGAGGAACAACCTGTATGAGTTGTGTATTCTTATAGCCACTACAAACGTGGCACAAGTAAGATATGTCATGAGAGATTCAACCACATTGGATACCATGTACTGAAGGAGATGCATCAGAGGGATATGGTTGCACACCTACCATCATTTGCAGAAATGAAGGAACCATGTGAAGCTTGCATGATAGGAAAGCAACAGAGGAAGTGTTTCCACAAGAAAGCAAGAACAGGGCAAGCTATCCTCTAGAGTTAGTGCATGCTGACTTGTGCAGAAAAAATGCCTACAGAGGCCTTGGGTGGATCTTTCTACTTCATGTTACTTGTTGATGACTATAGCAGGAAGATTTGGGTGTACTTCCTTCACGATAAGGCTCAAGCTTTTGGTAAGTTTGAAGAATGGCTTCAACTTCTTGAAACTGAAACAGGGAAGAAGATGAAGAAATTCAAGAGAGATAGTGGTGGTGAGTTCACATCAATATAGTTTGAAGTTTTCTGCAGGAGTACGGGAATCAAGCATCAACTCAGAGTGGCACATAGTCCTCAACTAAACGGTGTTGCAGAATGTCAAAATCAAACCATCATGGAGATGGTAAGGTGCATGTTGAAAGGAAATGGTTTGCCTAATCAATTTTGGGCAGAGGCTCTCAACACTACTCTCTACATCTTGAATCAAAGCTACACCGAGGCACTTGATGGAAAAATGCCACAAGAAGCCTACACTAGTAAAAAGCCTTCTATTTCCCATTTCAAAGTATTTGGAAGTGAATGTTATGTACATGTTCTAGATAGGGAGAGAAACATGATTCAACCAAAAAGCATCAAATGTATCTTCCTAGGGTAGAGCAAAGATAAGGAGGATTATAAGCTTTATGACCCTGAGGCTAAGAAGATCATGGCGAGTCGTGATGTGGTGTTTAAGGAGGAGCAGCCACATGCAGTGGAGCAGGAAAAGAGAGCTTCCACTTTATCATCAGGCAAAGGGGAAATCCTCTATGAACCTGGCCCAAGAGCTATCTCTTCTACACAAGAGAAGGAAGCATCATCTCCAGATGATGAGTTACCAACCTGCTGACACGCAAGTGGAAAAGCCATTGCCATGTTGGTAAAGAAGCCCTATGATTCTGCAAACCCCATCCCACAGTCACTAGAACAGGTTGCAAATTGACCGAGGTCATCGTAGAGAATAGAGGAACAGAGATGGGCAAGCACCCATATTGTAAACACAGCCTTGATGGCTGATCTCATTCAAGAAGAAAAGGAACCAACCAATGTGGAAGAGGCACTCCACAATCTGAATTGGAGGGCTGCCATGCAAATAGAATACAACAATATCATGAAGAATGGAACTTGGGAGCTAGTGGATCGACACCCTAAGCATAAACTCATTTGCACCAAGTGGGTCTGGAAGCTAAAGTACATGGTTGATGGTACTCTAGAAAAGTATAAAGCAAGACTTGTTGCACATGCCTACTCACAAGTTGAAGGCATTGACTTTTGTGAATCATTTGCCACGAGTGCAAGAATGACTACTATTTGAGTAGTACTAGCTATGGCTGCACATAAGCATTGGCCAATCCATCACATGGATGTCAAATCAGCATTCTTGAATGGATACCTCAAGGACGAGGTATATGCGTCTCAACCACCAGGGTTTGAGGCTCCCCATTCAGAGAACAAGGTATGTATGCTAAAGAAGGCATTATATGGGCTAAAACAAGCCCCTAGAGCATGGTACTAGCAGATAGATAAGTATCTCTTGGATCTAGGTTTCAAAAGAAGTGCGCTTGATGCTAACTTCTATGTTCTAAAGAGAGGAGGGAAGACAATTATGCTTGTACTCTATGTGGATGACCTTGTGATTAGAGGAAATGATGTTGCTCTTCTTCAAGAAACAAAAGATGCCCTGAGTTGAGAATTTGAAATGATAGATTTGGGCTTACTGCATTATTGCTTAGGTCTTGAATTTTGGCACGAACTAGGGAAGATTTTCATCTCTCAACAAAAGTATGCAAGGCAGATATTGAAGGCATTCGACATGGAAGATTGCATGGAAATTTTCTACACCTATTGAGGTCAACACAAAATTATCTATTGAAGATACTTCACCTCTAGTGGATATTGGAAGATACAAGAAATTAGTTGGAAGTCTCATCTACTTGTGCAATAGTAGACCAGACATCTCTTATGTTGTTGGAGTACTAAGCAGGTTCTCTAATAAGCCTTGCCAAACTCATTGGAAGGCAAGCATGCGGATACTTACATATGTGAATGGAACCAGTGATTATGATATTCTTTATGAAGAAGGATCATCTCTGGTCGAATACTATGACTCAGATTGGGTAGGAGATATTGATACCAAAAAATCAATTTTTAGATATTGCTTTTCTTTAGGATGAGGGATTTTCTCTTGGATTAGTAAGAAGCAACCAACTGTAGCATTATCTTCTATTGAATCTGAGTACAAAGCTGCATGTGTTGTAGCATGTGAAGTAGTTTGGTTGAGGAGGATCCTATGGCACATAGGAATACAAGGACATGAGGCTACAAAGTTGAAGTGTGACAAACAAAGTTGCATGTCCATCACATAAAATCCTGTTTTCAATGCATGTACCAAGCACATAAAAATTCAGTATCACTATGTGTGTGAGTTGATTGAGGATGGGGTCTTGGAGATAAGCTATTTTCCTACTGAAGAAAATGGAGCACACATCTTCACCAAGGCTCTTGGGAGAGAGCAACTGTTGGGAATGATGGATGGACACTCCAAGAGACTGAGTAGGTACTACCAAAACCTGCTTTGTACCAGTCCTCTGATGCTTCAGACTTGATAAGTGGACTTCCTTAGCTCTCCAATGACACCATAAAATGGCCTATGTACTTTGGAAATGATATGTGTAATGATTGAACCCAAAAAAAAAACTTTGAAATTCAAAATCTCAAGAAAGCCTTCTATTTATGTCTTGACACCTGCTGGATCTTTTGCTCAATATGACCAGCACAATAGGAATTGGAAAAATTCCTTTTAGGGGTATCTAATTAGCTTAGCTAGCTAACTATTCCAAGTGGAATGATGTAAAAAGATCAACTATGCTCAAAGAAATCAATTTAGCAAATTAGACTTTACCCCCGATTTTTTAGGACTGTAGCAGTCAATGACCAGTGATCACTTCGACGAGCTTTTCTCTAAAACAGCTGAATAGAATTTCTTCAAACTTTGATAGTATGTAGACAACTTCAAGCGGATTCCAAAAAGATTTCAATCTTTGAATTTGGTTGCGAAATGACTAAGATATGCTCTCCTCAAGTTGACAGACTTTCAAGTAGTATGACAGAGAACTCAGAAATGAACAATGTGAATGTATGTATTACTGAACACTTGTATACAAATCCATTGGCATGAAGATCATTGCCTAATGGTGTGGATAGGTGTGGGCTATAGTGTAGGCCTCACACTCACTCAGAATTGACAGTAATGAGCTCGGGAACGATGAGTCCTTTTTTCGCGACTTTTCCATGACCCTTTTTATAGAGAGTGAGTAAAAATTTGAATTCAAATTCAAACTTTTGGCTCCCTATGATTAGGCTCCTATATCCTAGGAGATATTCCTTCAATCAAAAGCTAATTTTTTTCACGAATCATTTTGGTAGGTGTTTACAAAAGATTCCAAGTCCTCTATACTCTGCTTCGGTAGAGGACAAAGCAACAGTAGGTTGCTTCTTTGAAGACCATGAAATTGGCTTATCACCTACAAACGAAATGTATCCAGAAGTGCTCCTCCTATCATCCTTGCATCCTGCCCAATCTGCATCTGAGTAGATCTTGATATCAATGTCAGAAGTGTAAGGAAAATACAAACCATGATGTTGTGTGCCCTTGAGATACTTTAATATCCTTTTAGCAGCCTCTAAGTGAGGTACTCTTGGCTTGTGCATAAACTGACTTAGCACACTAACTCCATATGCAATATCTATCCTTGTTAAGGTAGCATAGTTCAAGATACCCACCATACTTTGATAACCTATAATGACATTAACTTCATCACCTTCATGGGCACTTATTTTTAGATTTCCATTGGAGTACTTGCTACTTTGGCATCCTACAAGTGAAATTTCTTCAACATGTCTTGTATGTATTTTTTCTGAGTAATGTATATTCTAGAGTTAGTATAGACTAACTCAAGCCCAAGAAAATACTTTAGTAGACCAAGATCATTAATCTTGAACTCCTTCATCATCTGGCTCTTGATTTGTCTGATTCCATTGACATCATTATCTGTAAGTATGATGTCATCAACACAAACACAAAGGTATATTACCTCTGAATTACTTCTCTTGATGAATAGAGAAGTATCTACCTTGCTCATGACAAAACCTTGGTCTTGGAGGTATGTAGTTAACCTGTAATTCCATGCTCTAGGTGCCTGCTTCAATCCATATAAAGCCTTTTTCAATTTGCAAACATATTGTTAAACGCACGTTGCCGTCAGAGACGCGTTTAAGCTCTTTTCGGGTTCTTGGGAGTGGAAGGGGTCTGAATAATCAGAGGCCCTATACTTGATTTCCCAATTAACCACTCACACCACAGTACCTTAATGTTTAAATCTCTATTAATACAAATTACTACCAATACTCCGATGATTTCTCTCATAGACTTCCGACTCGTACACGAATTAATACTTTCTCAGTACCCGGCGCACAAGGTAAACACTACCGTAGCACAGACTTACAGTAATTAACTTAACGGAACAATGATTCAATACTTAACTTACTGTAAACATTATCATAACCCAGTCCTTACCGTACATGTGCCAATAATCAAACAAAGACAGAAAGACACAGTATTACTCAGAATCTCAAACACAACACTACGGGAACTCCACAAAATGTATCGCCCAGACAGACAGTCTGGCAATTCTTCTGGTTGTCACCGAAGCGTCCTTTCATTAGATTATAAATTGTTACATCTCTTCGTAGCGACCTTTCGGTTCATGCAGAATACAAAAAGGAAAAGATTTACAATTGCCAATGTGGCGGCTTACACTGGCATGCACGGTGGACTTGAACCCGCAGGTATACAAAATTTTATGGCTCATTAACTATACCTTGAAGATACATTGTTCTAGCTAATTTAAACGTTCTAGCAATTTTTTGATTTAGCGAGTCTAACATTTTTTTCAGAATCTCTAGTTCTACGAGTTGAGCATCAGTTCTTACTGAACTTGTTGCAATTACCTGGCTCATCAAAATTTCTACCTGTGTTTGCAGAAAGGCTTCCTGCAGATAAAAGTCATTTGCCAAAGCTGCATCCCGGTTCACTTTCATGTCTTGGATTTGTTTATCAACTCTAGATAATCTTTCTGCTTGAGCACCCAATTGGTTCTCTCTTCTCTCTAATTCTTGATTCTCAAATTGGATGATCCGGTAATAAGCATCGCGCTCTCTTCGAATTGCTAGAATCTCTTTCTCGAGCTGAGCGACCAATGTCATCTGGTCTTTAAGAGCAGCATTTGATTCAAACAGGTTTGCATTTGCAAACTCTAGCTCTGTATTGGTTTGCTTTAGTAAATTTGTCATTTCCTGTCCTTTCTGCACGGCTTCATCCAATTGTGCTCTAGTTTCTTCTAACAAGTTTCCCAGTGCTATGCGGGCATCCTCTTTATCCTTAACTAACTGCTGTAACTGAAGAATTTCTGCATCAACAGCACATAATAAATCATCTTTGGCTGTTACTTCAGCCAATGCAGCATCTCTTTGACTAATCATTGTTTCCTGTTCAGCAAGCTGTGCTTGAAGTTGTTTAATCTGGAAATGTAGATTATGATTCTCTGCCTTCACTGCATCTACCTCTTCCTGCAACGGAATGATATCCGCTTCTAAAACATCAACTTTATGTTGTAGTTTGTGTTTGAGATTATCAGTAATCTCCTTCATCTGTGCTGGTAGTTGCTGCGATAGTTGGATCAACATATGACCCATAGATGCTAACTCTGTAAACATAGGTATTGAAGATGACAGAAGAGGAGGACGTGGTTGAGATGAAGAAGCTGTCAGGAGTTGATGGGAATTGGGTGGAGAATAGTTAGGTGAAGAGGATGATGAATCCGGTGCTTCAGGTACAATCGGAGGAATGGGGACAATAGGTTTAAGTGGAGGTATGGGTGGAGTGGGTTGCAGAGTGTCAGCCACCAATACTTTTTCGGGGGGTTGTTGCGTAGACACTTGAGGTTGTACAATTGAAAAATCTACTGCCGCAATCAAAGATGCCAAAACTTGTGCAACAATAATCTGCGTATCTTCTTGCATATCTTCTTTGGACTACTGCTGAGATTCTTCCTTGGAAGATCTGTCTTCAGAATCAGCAGTAACACTCTGATCTTGTTGCTGGTTTGGAGATGATTGAGCGGATGAATCATGGTGAATTGAGGTAGCAGTATCGTGGAAAATCTCTTCTTCATTTTTGTCTGCTTTATTTCCAACGGTAGACCCTTGCACTTGATTGTCAGATGAACTTATCCGGATTCATTTTCGGCGAAGGAGCTGGAAGAGTTCTTCATCATCTTCGTCGTCTTCAAGTATTTGAGCAGATTCCTCATGATATAAAATTGGAGCTCGTGGAGGCGGTTGCACTGCTTGGAGGGCCGGAAACAAAAAAGAAAGGATGTGCGGTAAACGTGAACGTGGGAGATCACCTTTGTTAACATGTTTTATGACTGTAACGCATTCACGGTGAATGCGCCGGAAGTAGTAAGAAGCAAAATTGATAGGCTCTCTAGCAGCCATATCAATCACCAAGTAGATGTTGGAGCAGAACAATCAATAAATTGTGATTATACAAAGGCTAGAAGTAAAGACATAAAGAGAAGATTGAAGATCAAATTCATGGATTGAAGAAAAGAATCAGATAACAAAGTCCTTTAATCAAATGTATATTAGTTCTTTAGATACTTCAATTTATTTGAAGTAGTTACGAGTTAGGACTTGTATATATATATAAGTGCATGCTTATAGTTGTATGAGATAGAGAATTGAGTATGAGATGAGTTAGTTGATGTACATTGTACAAATCATCCATCAGATGTATGAAGAAAAATATAAGTGAAAGTTTCAGATATGGCGTGTCGATCTTCTCTCCTATTCTCCTTCTGTGTTTGTTAGTTTGAGGAATCCTTTTGCACGTATCTAAGTCCATAGTCAATCTATCTATGGCCAGAGTTTAAGTGTTTAATTGTAATCAGACTGAGAGAATTTTGTTGAGGAACATTCATATGTGAAGATGTTCTGAGAGTTGTCTGAAGCTGGCGCAAATTTTGTGGTCAAAGAAATGGACATTGCTCCATGCTCAGTGTAAAGTTTTACACAAGTGAGGGCTCAAAATCTAAGTTGAGAGGTAAGCCATCTATGGTTAAAAGATCTTGATCAAACGAGATTTACTTTGGGAGAACCAGTGTTAAGAAGTTGCAGGTGTCAAAGTCGCCATTGCAAAGAAGCAGTTTCAGACATAGGTGAAGTGTTTCACACATTTCTCACAATATACTTAATCATTTTGAGAAATTTAACTTGGAGAAGTTGCGCAATCTTAAGGCGAAGCATTGTACAAAGTTTTATCAAAAACTTTACAGGATTGATTAGTCAATGAGTGATTAAATTGCAGCAGACTTTTCAGAGAAGTGATTTCTTCACAGTTGATCAATTTCTTGATAATGTGACAGTTGAGTTCTAAAATTCTATGGAGTCTAAAGTTATTCTTGGTCTAGAGGTGGTCTAATACCAAGGGTAGCTTGTTCTTTAGGAGATTTACACTCTCCTTCAGTGGTATCAGAGTAGGATGTGTCAAAATTGAAGTGAAGAAGACTCCGACTGCTGCAGAAATACAAATCTTTACATCTCGAAGGTGCAAAAGGATAAAGGTTGAAGAAAGCTTGGAAGAAGACACATTGAAGTTGTAAAAAGGATCAGAAGGAGTAAGATTCGAAGTCAAGGTACATTTATTTCTCATAAAGATTAAAGATTTGGCAATACAGGTAAAGAAACAATGGGAGATAGTCTCCAAATTGAGAAGTTGGATAGAGAGAACTATCCTGCATGGTCAATGAGGATGGAAGCTCATCTTATGAGCAAAGATCTGATGGGATACATCACAGGAGAGGAAGAAAAGCCAGAATTTAGAGACTCTAGTGTTCCAACTAGAGAGGAGCTTGCAGACATGAAGAATTGGATGAACAAGGATGCTCAAGCAAGGAGCATAATCTACATGGCAGTCAATGACTACTTGCTTCCTCACATTAGAGGACTTGAAAGTGCATGTGACATTTGGAATGCTTTGGAAGAGCATTTCCAAAACACTACCAAATCAAGAAAGGCTTCACTATGGGCAGAGTTTACTACCTTCAAGAAGAAGGCTTCACAATCAATATCTGATTATGTAACAAAGATGAAGGACATTGCAGATTCCTTAGGTGCAGTGGATGAAGACATTGAAGAAGATAAGTTGGTAAGACAAATTCTCACAGGGCTAAGAGGAGATGAGAAGTGGAAGCCTTTTATTTTGTCTACAGAACTTTCTTTAGATCATTTCACTCCTGATTTGAATCAATTGTTAGGACATATGCTAACTTTTGAGAATGATATCAAAGGAGATGTTGATAAGAGTGCAGGTCATGCAATGTACTCTAAAGACAAGAAGAAAGCTAGCAAAGGAAAGCAACAATCAGGTGAAGAAGAAGGTACTTCAAACCAAGCAAATTTCATAAGAGGAAGAGGAAATGGCAGAAGTAGAGGAAGAGGCAGAAACAACAAAGATAATGCAAGAGCTTGTTGGATATGTGGTAAGACCAATCATCTATCTCATGATTGTTGGCATAATAATCAAAGCAATGGTAATTTTAATCAGAACTTTAATCAAAGAGCAAGAGGTGGTAGATTTCAGAGAGGAAACTTCAGAGGTAGAGGTGGTAGGAATTCTTTTGGAAGAGGTGGAGGAAGAAGCTTCCAAAATCAATCCTATAATAACACCTACTACAACTATGCATCAGATCAGAAGGAGGACTCGACTCTCATTATGAATGCAACTTGTGAAACTTCACATGAGGACATGAGAGTGTTCTATATTGATTCAGGATGTAGTAATCATTTAAGTGGAAATATTACTTTGATGACTGATCTAGATCATAATGCAATTAATCATACAGTTCAGACAGGTGATAATACAAAGCATAAGGTGAAGTCGATTGGTTCAGTCAAAGCTAAAGATGGGAGCACTCTTCTGAGTAAGGTTCTTTATGTTCCCACAATTCCAAAGCATTTGATCAGTGTAGGTCAAATTGTGGAAAAAGGATATGAGGTAAGGTTTACCAATGATGGAGTCTATGTTGAAGACCCTAGTCAAGGGTATAAACAAGTTGTTACAGGAAAGAAGGAAGGAAGGCTATTCACATTGAAGGTACAAGGAAATGTTGGACATGCTATGTTCACATATGGAGAGCAGAAAGTATCTGAATTGGATCTTTGGCATAAGAGACTTGGACACTTCAATGAAAGAGGTATCAAAGACATGATTAACAATGGTTCAGTGCTTGGATTGCCTAACATTGCAGGTCAACATATGACATACAAGTGTGAAGCATGTTAGTTAGGTAAGGCCCATAAACAATCATACAATAAACATGGTTTTATGTATACAGAAAGACTTGAATTGGTACACACAGATGTGTGGGGTCCTTCAAAGGACTTTAGTATAAATGTTTCAAGATATTATGTCATATATGTTGATGATGCTACCAGGTGGATCACAATCTATGTGATCAAAGACAAATCAGAAGTGTTTAATACATTTAAACACTTTCATTCATATGCAGAAAGAATTACAGGTCAAAAATTGAAGAGACTAAGGTCAGATGGAGGGGGAGAGTATTTCTCCAATGAGTTTAGTGATTACTTGTGGAATGCAGGTATAAAAAGAGAAGTTACTTGCAGGTACTCTCCTCAACAAAATGGTGTAGCAGAAAGGAGGAATAGAACACTTGTTGAATTTGCAAGGTCCATGATGAAAGAAAAGAATTGCCCTAATTATTTGTGGGCTGAGGTTGTAAATACAGCCACATATTTGGTTAATAGATTGCCTTGTAAAGCTTTGCAGGGTATGACACCATATGAAGCTTGGTGGGGTAAGAGACCTACCTTGGATCATTGCAGAATATTTGGATGCTTGGCATATGCATATGTGCCATCACAATTGAGGCATAAGTTGGAGCCTAAGGCAAAAAAATATGTATTCATTGGTTATGATGATAAGCAAATGGGATACAGGTTGTGGAGTCCATCCACAAAGCACTTCCTTGTGTCCAAGGATGTTACATTTGATGAGCAAGGTACTTGGTATGCAGGTAAATATAATGCATATACAGAACTTGAAGAAGTCATGAATCAGAAGAAAGGTAAATCAAAGGTTCAAATTGTTGATGAAGAAGAGAGTTGTGAAGTACAGATTGAAGCTGAAGAAAGGCCAAGATTTGATCCAAAAGTTGATGAACCAGAAACTTCAAAAAGTGCAGAAGTGAGGAGGTCATCTAGGCATAAGTGGCAACCTACAAGGTATAGCTATGATACATCATTTCTGACTACTAAGGATTATGCTTACTTGGTTAAAACAGATGAAGACCCTTCTACATATGAAGAAGCCAAAGGGAAGAAGAATTGGGAAGATGCCATGCAAGAGGAGTATGATGCATTGATAGAGAATCAGACTTGGGATTTGGTTCCTAAACCAAATAGTCAGAAAATCATTGGTTGTAAATGGGTTTACAAAACAAAAAGATTTGCAAATGGAAGTGTTGTTTGTTATTGACTCCAAGTTGTCCTCTCCAATCATGAAGTACAAAAGAATTAACAAATCATCTTTATTTTGTCAATCCTAGGAATATCCATAAGACCAGAGCCCCCCATTACTCTTCAGATTTGGATATCTCGATCTATTTAGATGCAGATTGGGTAGGAGCTAAGGATGATAGAAGAAGTACTTCTAGTTACTTAGCATTTGCAGGTTCAAAGCTAGTGTCATGGACTTTGAAGAAGCAACCAACAATTTCTTTATCCTCAATTGAAGCAGAGTATAGAGGTTTGACCATGGCAACGAAAGAGACAATATAGTTAAAATCATTGTATACAAATTTGGGACTTGTGACTTCCAAACCTCACATATTTGGAGATAATGTAAGTTCCATGCATCTAGCAGCAAACCCTATTTTCCATGCAAGAACCAAACACATAGAGGCTCATTACCACTTCATCAGGGAGAATCTCATGGCAAAGGAGATTGACATTTATTTTGTTACAATTGAAAAGCCAAGTAGCAGATATGATGACGAAGGCACTTGATGGAATAAAGCTTTGTACATTCAAATCTATGACAGACATTCAAGCTATTAGAGAATGAAGACTCAAGCATATTTTAGCTTGAGGGGGAGTTTTTGGAACATCAAGCTTACACTATGCTTGAGGTGGATTTGATTTACATAAAAAACTATCGCTTGGATTACGTCGAAAAAATATCCATTGAACAGTTCTTTTACTTATGCTCACTTATTTTTTTTTTAAAAGATATTTGATGGTTCATTTACCGTTCTAAAAGCCTTGAGCTTAACACATGTAAAATTATAAATAATGAGCCCAAATTCCATGAATTTGTGGCCATTGAGTTGCATTTAATTAATCAATCAATCACCTAAAAGTAGATCAAACTAGACCTTCACTTTTCCTAAATTGTAGGAAAGTGAATTGATTCCCTCCAACAACTCTTATCACCTTCAGTTGAATTCAAAATCCACTTGTAGAAGTGGTGAATCACTTCTAGATTCTATATAACAACTTCAAGTCACTTGTACAATACATGGAAGCAATATACATACACTTGTGACCATCATTGTCTTGCTTCTTCATTTTCTTGCATCATCTTCTTCGCCAACAGTAACCTTGTAGGGGTTGTTGCTCTCTCTACAGAGCTCCAAATTTGATGAAATATGTGTAATTGGAAATTTTTTAGTATCTTGTTTACTCTTGTAAATTTTCATAGCCCTTGGTTTAGTGGATTGAGAGAAATTGCAGGTTTTTTGTCTCGGTGTCAATCTCTGCGTATTCCTGAAAAATAGGAAGTACACCCATTGAGGGTTTGATTCATTCCTATAGCATATTTTGCTTATTCCTTATATGTTTATGCATTACATACACTCAACCCTATGTGTATCACTCCCATAAAAGGATTTTTTCTAATTGTAATCATGTTGGTCGCTATGATCATTTGAAGTTCATTATTTCTCCCATAGATAGTAAGTTTTTTGAGCTAGTCGATGTGTGAACCTATCTGTTTTGTATCGAATCCTTCATGCTCCAAAGTACATAGTGCATTTCTTTGCACTTATCGCATGCTTATAAGGTCTTTTTGAGTGTCCATAAGCTCAAGGGCTGTTCTTGTGCCGGTTGGATGGACCAAACTTCATCGCTTCGAAACTCACTTTTCTAGCTTCTTCAAGTTTTTTCACAAATCACCTAATATTTTAGCCACACTTAGTATGGTTCATAAGCTTTCCAAAATGCTATAGAACCTCAATTCAATCTTTTTAGGTCAATCAACAACTTTGTACAAAATAGACTATGCAAAGATATAGGATATGCAAAAATTAGGGCTACAAAGATACACCAATTTCTCTACACATAAAATTTATTTCAAGAAGCCCTCTTAGGGAAAGTAAAAAATCTTCTTCTTCTTGCAATAAGCTCATAGACATTCCTAGGATCTTCAATAAAAAGTCTTTTGTGATTCAACATTACCTGAACACCTCTTTTAGCCATCTTCCCAAGTGAAATTAGAGTCTTTATAATGGTAGGTGCATGTGGTACCTCTGATAGACTACTCACCTAGTGTCTTCCTTCAAGTTCAATATGTCCCATGTGTCAGATTGCATGTCATGTATTGTCAAGTATTTATACATATCCCCTTTCTTTGGAGGCTGAAAATTCCTAAACAAATCTTCTCTACATGAAATGTGTAGAATGAATATCAATGTATCAAACTTGATCAAATGACTGATTTGAGTCACTTCCATGCTTCATAGATAAAAAATGTTCATTCTCATTTGTAATTGAAGAATTTTCATAATAACCTTGCTTCCTATTGTTGTAATTTACATGCCTTGAATCCTTATGTAGCACTCATTTCATAGTACCCTAGTTCTTCACATATATAGAACCCATTTCCTTTGTTATGCTTGGATCCTCATCCTCCAAATCTTTCACCTCTAGCTTTGAACCTTTCTCTTCTTGCTTGATCCTCAACTAGACCTTGTCTTTGATTTTCTTGATTGCTTTGTTTTGAGTTGTCTCTACCTCTTCCTCTAGCTCCTTCTCCATATCTTCCTCTTGAGTTCTTTCTTGCATAAAATACTTGACCTTGTTACACTTATGTGTTCCTCGAGTAGCTTTGATGTGAGCCTTTTTCCTATACATGGGCACTTTTTACTCTAGTGCTGGCTAGAGGTTTTTTCCCCATGTTACCACATACATGATTCACTCATATGTGGTGGTACTTTATACTTAGGGATATTATTCAGCTCTTACTTCAGTTTAGTTCATTGTCAATAGAGAGAGCTATTCCAACCATCATCTTCTCTGTGTGTCTTGCTACATTTGTGCTCCTTGTGTGTGCTTCTTGTGTGCCTCTCGCACTTCTAAACACACCCAAGAGTGGTATTAGAGTAGGTTCAGCTCCTTCTCAAGTTTCGGTTTTTCGCATCATGGTGTGCACACACTTTTAACAGTGCAAATCGACTTCGGAGTATAGAATTTTGAATTTCAGTAGCCAAGAAACATTTCCACTAGGTGCATTGAAGTTTTACCCCCATTTCAAAGCCATTCGTGTAGTTAGAATTGCCATCAGAGTGACGGTTTGTGAGCTGAAATTTCAACTTTCATTGAAGTGAAGATTTTGTCACATTCTTGTTCCTTAGTGAAATGGCGGGCAACAATGACTTGTTTGACATGCTTCAAGCTGAAGATAAGCTTGATGGGACAAACTATCCGATGTGGTCTTACATGATGAAGCATGTTCTTGTTGCAAAACATCTTTGGAACATAGCGGTAGATGTAGATCGAAGACCGGCAGGTGCTTCCACTTCACAGTCTACTATCATAGATGGAGCTTCTTCTTTGAGTACAGTGGTTTCTCCTTCTCCACCTACATAGGAGCATCTTAGATGGGATGGAAAAGATGCTCAAGCTCATGCTTTGATTGCACTTTCAGTGAAGCGTCATATAGTTCCACACATTCGGTCATGTTCTACATCGAGACAAGCATAAAATACTCTTGCTTCTTTGTATGCCATGTGTAATGAAGCACGTGTTGCATACTTGAGGAAGAAACTTGAGGATGTATGTATGGCTAAAAATGAGTCGGTGGATGTGTATGTGACACGCATCAAGGACTTGAAAGAGCAATTGGCAAACATAAATGAGATCATTCCAAATGCATCACTCATTTCTACATTGTTGAAAGGATTACCGGAATCTTTTCAAAGCTTTGCTACTACACTCCATTTGGTTGCAAAAGGGAATCCTAATATGTATGCATTTGATGAGGTTGTGTCTCTTTTTTTGCAAGAAGATCAATCTAGAGTGAATAGGAGTGGTTTGATTGAGGGAACGCAAGCACTTGCTATCTCACAAAAGAGGAAAAGCAAGTATGGTTCAGCTTTGGGTTCATCAAAACCAAAGCCTCAAGCTTCCTCTTCCACTCATTCCTCTAATGATGCCGATTTGCAAAAGAAGAAGAGATGCAAATATTGCTAGAAGGCTGGTCATACTATTGATGAGTGTAGAAAGCTTGCTAAATGCAATGAAAAGAAGAAGGAATCCGGCATGTCTATTGTCGAATATTCAACGAATGCAAAGAATGATGAAGCTAACATGGCTCAAGATTTTTGGGCATGTGTTGTTAAATGTCATTATGATGCTTCTTTGCATTCTAAATGTATGGTTGTGAGTGAGGCTGATTCCGATTGGTTCTTTGATAGTGGTGCTTCAAAGCACATAACATCATGCAAAAGATTTTTTACCTCTTTGAAAGATCCACCCAAAGGAGGACATGTGGTGTGTGCAAACAATGCCTATTATCCTATCATTGGAGTAGGAGAAATTGAGCTTACGGCTAGAAATGGAGGTGTGATTCTCTTGAAAAATGCATTGTATGTGCCCGGTATCAAGAAGAACTTAATTTGAGTTCTCTTGATTGCCAAAGCTGGACTTCATGTACACTTTGTGGATGATAAGTGTATGGTTCATGATTTCAGCAATGGTGATGTTATCCTGATGTCCGATACATTATTTAATGGTTTGTATCGCATGGATACATACAAGAGGGTTGCCTCAAATGCCTTAATTGCTCATAATTCTTCCATGGCTGAAATGGAGCTTTGGCATGCTCGTTTTGGTCACTTGAACTTCAATAGTTTGCTTTACTTGCAAAAGGAAATGTTTATTGGTTTGCCTACACTTGAGTCCATTGAAAAGCATGCATGTGAAGGTTGCATTCTTTGAAAAATGCATCGTGCTTCTTTTCCAAAGGATAGTCATACACACACTACAAGAAAATTGTAGCTTGTTCATAGTGATGTATGTGGTCCCGTCGAGACTCCATCTTTTGGGAAGCATGTATATTTTGTTACCTTCATTGATGAGCTCAGCATACATGGGTGTATCCTATGAAAGAAAAGAATGAGGTATTTTCTTGCTTCAAAGCATTTTTAGCCATGGCTGAAAATTTTTCTTCACAAAAGCTTTTGACTCTACGCACGGATCGTGGTGGTGAATACATGTCACATGAGTTTCATGCTTTTCTTCGTGAAAGAGGTATTTCACACCAATGTACGGTGCCATATACACCTCAACAAAATGGTGTTGCCGAGCGTAAAAATAGAACTCTTCTTGAAATGGCATGATGTATGGTTAAAGGAAAGCATCTTCTTGATAAGTTTTGGATGGAAGCGGTCATGTGTGCAAACTATGTGTTGAAACGCCACCCTACAAAAGCATTGAGATTCATCACTCCTTATGAGGCTTGGAATGGTCATAAGCCTATGGTTAGTCATATGCATGTATTTGGTTGTTTGGCATATGCTCTTGTGCCATCACAACAACTTCACGAACTTGATGACAAAGCAAAGAAATGTATATTTGTTGGTTATAGTGCTGAAAGTAAGGGATATCATTTGTACCATCCATTGACGAACACAATTATTGTGAGTCAAGATGTGGTATGTGCTGAAAATTCAGTTTTCCCTCTACTTGAATGCAAAAAACAACCAGCAATTAGCTCACAAGATATGTTCGATACACTCATGCCTTTGTTCCAAAATGGTGCGCTAGAATATGGCCATGTAGACTAGCCAACTGAGGTTCGAAGGGATGTCCAACCAAATAGGACTAAAAATGTAGAGAATTTCCAGCCAAACATGGCTGAAAATTTTCAGCTAAAAATTGTCAAAACTGCTAGAAATTTCCAGCCACATATGGCTGAACATTTGCATCAAAATATGGCTGAAAATGAGCATGAAATTCAGCCCACGCATGATGTACATATTGAAGATGTATTACATAATGAACTCATGTCTATCAAGAGTTCACAATCTATGCCAAGGTGGCTGAAACAAACTTTGCAGGACAGCAAATTGAGTGCACCTTTACTTGGTAGAACAAGATCAAGCTCTCACCATGCATCAAGTAATTTTGTGGATTATTCTCTTATTGCTACAACATGTAATGAAGAGCCACTTTCTTTTGAAGATGCATGTGACGATCCACAATTGATGAGTGCTATGCAATCAGAAATGGATTCCATACATAGGAATGGTACTTGGGAGTTATGTGAATTGCCAAACGAAAAGAATGCCATTGGTACAAAGTGGGTTTATAAGATTAAGAGAAAATCTGATGGTAGCATTGATTGCTACAAAGCTAGATTGGTTGCCAAAGGATATGCACAACAATATGGCATTGATTATGAGGAAATATTTGCACCTACTTCACGCATGACTACCATTTGTACGGTGGTTGCATTGGCTGCGCATCGAGGTTGGAAAGTGCATCAGTTGGACATAAAAATAGCCTTGTTGAATGGTGATTTGCAAGAAGAGATTTATGTGAAGCAACCTCCTGGATTTGCTATGAAAGGGAAAGAGCATATGGTTTGTCGCTTGCATAAAGCCTTGTATGGTCTCAAGCAAGCTCCATGTGTATGGTATGACAAAATCCATAAGCACTTGATTGCTCTTGGCTTCACATGTAGTCTGATTGAAAGCACACTCTATGTACGCAAAAATGGGGCTGATCTTATAGTGCTTGTTCTTTATGTCGATGACATACTCTTGATTGGGTCATGTGATGGAAAACTTGACATTCTTATGGCTGATTTGCAGCATACTTTTGATGTCACTTATCTTGGTCTTTTGAGCTACTATCTTGGCATCCAGTTTGTATCCGTTGAGGGGGGAATTGTTATGCATCAAGCAAAGTATGTTGAAAAACTACTTCAGCATTTTGACTTTGAGGATTGTAAGCCCGTTTCCACACCAATTAAGACACGGTTCAGATTTCTCAGTTGAGGATTCCAGTGATGCATTTGACACTTTTCTTTATCAGCAAGCTGTGGAATGTCTTATATATGCATGCAACACAAGGCCTGATATACAGTATGCAGTTTCCCAGTTGATTCGATTCATGCATAGCCCTGGCACTAAGCATTGGCAAACAGTGAAACATGTGTTTAGATATCTCTGAGGCACTTTGAGCTTAGGTCTCTTTTATGGCAGAGATATTCAGCCATACTTGCACGCTTTTACAGATAGTGATTGGGCTGGTTGTTATGATACTCGCGTGTCCACTAGTGGTAATTGCTTTTTCCTTGGAGACTCATGCATATCTTGGTTGAGTAAGAAGAAACCTACAGTGGCGACATTGATGGAGAGTGTTAATCTCCAAAAGAACAACCTACTCTTGAAATTAGAGCACCTCTATATCAAGAGTAAGTCAAAACCTTTACCAATTTGGAGGATCAACATTCAATTATAAGGTTTCTGGAAAATCTGTGAAAAGGATGATTCTACAAAAAGTCTGTTCCACATATATTTCTCATTGACTTATCAAATGTGTAAAGTTTTTTATAAAATTTTGCACAAGGTGTCGCCTAAAGATTACGCACCTCCTCCAAGTCGAATCACTCCAAAAGATTCAGTAGATTTTGAGAAATCAACTTGACAAGTTACCTATGTATAAAACTGTACGTCTGAGAAGTCGATTTAGACACCTATAACTTCTAAGACATGGTTCTCCAAGAATAGAACCCGTTTAAGAAAATGCTTTTAGCCACAAGTAGCTTACCTTCCAACTTAAAGATTAAGTGCTTACTTGCTCAAAACTTTAAATTGTGGAAGGAGAACTGATCAAAACATTGACTTCGAATTTTGTGCCTGTTTCAGGAACCAGTGAACACTTCTTCACATACAAATGTTCCTACACATAATTCACAATTGGAAGCTAAACATTTGTACAAAAGTCAATCACCTATAGACTTAGACTTGTACAAAAGCATTTCACAAAAGATCTAACACAGAAGGAAAAAACTTAGAAACATCGGGTGCAAATTTCTTTCATTTCTGAAGGAGTTTACAACTGAATGATGAGAGAGAGTTCAACTAACTTCTAAGATGTCTAATGACTCTTACAACTCTCAGTTACTCTATTCTCATGCTCTCTTATACTTGTCCCGACATTTTCCATAGTATTTATAGGCAAATATTTACAAACTTATGACTATTCAAAAGTATAAGTGACCTATATCTGAACTAATGTACATATGTGTACATATCTTTCAATTCCTGAATGTAAACTTCTTCTATGCTTCAAAACTTGATCTTGTCTTCATTCTTTGACTTTCAAAACTTCAATTGTTGATTGCTCTGCACCAACAGCTCCCCCTCAATCATCAATTGAGGTTTTCTCTATTTTCTTTATGCCTGCCATGTCTTTGAATGTCTGTAGCTTTCGACCATCCAAGCTTTTGGTAAGCATATCAGCTATCTGATCTTTAGTTGAAGTATGTATGACTTCAATCTCTTTTTCCATCACCTTCTCTCTTAGAAAGTGATACTGAATCTCAATGTGTTTGGTCCTGGCATGAAAAACACGGTTAGAAGCTAAATACAATGTGTTGGAACAAACCAATCACAAATTGGTGATTACAAAGAGCTTGAAGAAAGTTCATGGTCAGATTGAAGTGAAAGAAATCACTTGAGAAAGTGAAGAGATTCCAGAAGTGAAGTGTGTATACATATGTACATTATAGGTGGAAATTCTTGTAATCTGAGTATAGATGATCCTTAGGATGATGAGGAGTAATGTAATAGACATGGGATAAGTCAAAAACTACATGTATATAAATCAATGATGTAAAGAAATATGTATGAGAGTCATTAGAAGATAAGTCTTTGTGAGATAGATGTGAAGAGAGTCTTTTCTCAGAAAATAGCGACGGGTTTTTCTCTGAGTTCTCTCTGTCTGATCATGTGGATCAGAAATCCTTTTGTACACATCTAATCTAGAAGCTAATGAAGCTATGTTCAGAGTTTTATGATCTAATTCCTTTCCTACTGTGATAATGATCAATAGGAACATTTGTATGTAGAATCTGCAGACAGACTTCTAAAAGTTGCGCACTTTTTCAGATCAATGTTTTGCTTAGATCTCAGTGCATAGTGTAAAGTTTTTAATGAGTGAGCATTCAAAATCTAAGTTAGAAGGTAAGGAAGCTATGGCTAAGAGCATTTAGCAAAATGGGATTTGTACTGTGAGAAATCAACTTAAGAAGTTGACCATGTCAAAGTCGCCATTTTTGGAAGACAGTTTTTTACATATCTTTGATCTTAAGGATCAAATCAAAATTTCAATGATTCTTTTGAAGGATCAATAGTTGATATGATTGTGCAAAGGTAGTGTGAAGACTTGTGTATCATTGATTTGAAGAAATTTAAAGACATGTGCAGGTAATGAAATCAATTTCTGAAGCAGACTTTCTGAAGAAGGAGTTTCTTCACTCAGAGAAGTGCTAGTGAAACGTTTGATAAATGAAAACAATATTTGTGTAAAGTTTGATCTATAACTGATATAGAAGTGCTCTTAGATCAGTACAGATTAAATCTTTGGAGATTAAGAGGTCTCCAGCAGTGGTATCAGAGCTGAAGGTGCAATATAAGGGAAGTAAAGGCCTTGGAAGTCCCGACTGCTGCATATATTGAAGTTCTTTCTAATCGAAGGTGGACAAGGACAAATTCTTGAAGACAACCTGCAAAAGTACAAAGCACGAGTTCGGAAGATTAAGAAGGATGAAAGCTTCATATCAAAGTTACACTCTATTATCATAAACCATAGTAATTGCAGACACGGAAGGTCAAAAGATGGGAGAAAGCTTGCAGATTGATAAGCTAGATAGGGAGAACTATCCAGCTTGGTCCATGAGGATGGAGGCACACCTCATGAGCAAAGACTTGATGGCATTCATTATAGGAGAAGAAGAAAAGCCTGAGTTTACAAATCCTAGTATTCCAACTAGGGAAGAGCTTGCAGATTTGAAGACTTGGATGAGAAAGGATGCTCAAGCTAGGAGCATTTACATGGCTGTAAATGATTATCTTCTACCTCACATTAGAGGATTGGAAAGTGCAATAGATGTTTGGAATGCTTTGGAAGAGCATTTCCAAAACACAACCAAGTCAAGGAAGTCCTCACTATGGGCTGAATTTACAACTTTCAAGAAGAAGAGTTCACAATCAATTTCTGATTATGTGGCAAAGATGAAGGATATTGCAGATAGCTTGGGAGCAGTAGATGAAGACATTGAAGAGGAAAAGTTGGTAAGGCAAATATTTACAGGTCTGAGAGGAGATGAGAAGTGGAAGCCTTTCATATTGTCCATAGAATTATCACTTGATCATTTTACTCCTGATTTTAATCAATTGCTAGGACACATGCTAACTTTTGAGCAGGACATTAAGGGAGATAATGATAGGATTGCAAGTCAATCTATGTACTCCAAGGACAAGAAAAAGAATTGCAAAGGGAAGCAGTCGATTGATGATGAAGGATCTTCAAGCCAAGCTAACTTTACGAAAGGAAAAATGAATTTCAGAGGAAAAGGAAGAGGAGGTAAGAACAAAGATAATACTAAAGCTTGTTGGATTTGTGGCAGAACCAATCATTTGGCAAATGATTGTTGGTATAATAATCAAAATGGAGGAAATAATAATCAGAATTTTAATCAAAGAGGTAGAGGAGGCAGAAACCAAAGAGGCAACTTCAGAGGAAGAGGTGGTAGGTCATCATATGCTAGAGGAGGTGGAAGAAGCTTTCAACCTCAGTCCTACAACAACAATTATTATAACTATGCATCAGATCAGAAGGATGATATGAATCTTATCTTGAATGCAATTCATGAATCAGTAGGAGAAGATCAGAGGGTGTTTTATATTGACTCAGGATGTAGCAATCATCTGAGTGGCAATATATCCTTGATGACTAACATGGAAGCAAAGGTGAATGGACATACAGTTCAAATAGGTGACAATACCAAACATAAATTGGAGAGCATTGGACCAATGAAGACAAAGAGTGGAAGTACACTCTTGAGCAAGGTACTTTATGTTCCTACTATTCCTAAAAATTTGATAAGTGTAGGGCACATTGTGGAGAAGGGATATGAAGTCAGATTCACAAATGATGGTGTCTATGTGCAAGATCCAAATCAGGGATATAGAAACATAATTGCAGGTAAAAAGGAAGGAAGGTTGTTTACTCTCAAATTCCAAGGTAATGTGGACATGCTTTATTTACTTATGGAAGTCAAAAGATGTCTGAGTTAGACCTATGGCATAAAAGGCTAGGTCATTTCAATGAGAGAGCTATAAAGGAAATGTCAAAGAATCAGGTGGTGCTTGGTTTGCCAAAAATTGAAGGGCAACACATGGTGTACACGTGTGAAGCTTGTCAATTAGGTAAAGCACACAAAAGTTCATACAATAAATCAGGGTACAAGTATTCAAATATGCTTGAATTGGTTCATACAGATGTGTGGGGTCCCTCAAGGGACTATAGCATAAATGGATCCAGATATTATGTGTTGTTTGTTGATGATGCAACTAGATGGATTACTTTACATGTAATCAAGGATAAATCAAAAGTTTTCAAGACATTCAAACATTATCATACTTATGCAGAAAGGATTACAGGACAAAACATTAAGAGGTTGAGATCAGATGGAGGGGGAGAGTATTTCTCTAAAGAATTTGATGATTATTTGTGGAATGCAGGAATAAAGAGAGAAGTAACTTGCAGGTACTCTCCTCAACAGAATGGAGTTGCAAAAAGAAGAAATATAACTCTTGTAGAATTTGCAAGAGCAATGATGAAGGAAAAGAATTGTCCAAATTACTTATGGGCAGAAGCTATTAACACTGCAACATACCTTGTGAATAGGTTACCTTGTAAAGCTTTGGATGGAAGAACTCCTTATGAAGCATGGTGGGGTAAGAAACCTACTCTTGATCACTCTAAGGTATTTGGATGCTTATCATATGCTTATGTTCCTTCACAATTAAGACATAAGCTAGAACCCAAAGCAGAGAAGTATGTGTTTATTGGGTATGATGATAGACAAATGGGTTACAGGTTGTGGAGTCCATCCACAAAGCAATTTCTTGTTACCAAAGATGTCACATTTCATGAGCAAAGCACATGGTATACAGGGTCAACAAATGATTATACAGATGACAAAGAAATACAAAGGAAAGGGAAGGTAAAAGTAAATGTGTATGAAGAAGATATTGATGATGTTGATTATAAAAGAAAATTGCAGGATAATGTAGAAGATGGGCCAAGATTTGATCCAGAATCAAATGTGGTTGAGACTTCAAGAAGTGCAGAGGTCAGAAGATCCTCAAGGGAAAGGAAAGAGCCTATAAGGTATAGTTATGATACATCTTTTCTAACAACAAAAGATTATGCTTACATTGTGAAGAGAGAAGAGGATCCAATTACAGATGAAGAAGCCAAAGGTAAACTGAATTGGGAGAAGGCAATGCAAGAAGAGTATGATGCTCTACTTGAAAATGAAACTTGGGAATTGGTGCCAAGACCAAAGAATCAGAAAGTCATTGGATGTAAATGGGTGTATAAAACAAAAAGATTTGCAGATGGAAAGGTGTCTAGATACAAGGCTAGACTTGTGGTCAAAGGTTATGCCCAAACTTATGGGGTAGATTATGATGAAACATTTAGTCCTATTGCTAAGATGTCTACAATTAGATCATTGATTGCTATTGCAGTTTGTAAAGGATGGAAGTTATCACAATTAGATGTGAAGAATGCATTTCTGAATGGATACATTGCAGATGAAGTTTACATGGAGCAACCAAAAGGCTTCATGGATTTAATTGGATCAGATTATGTGTGTAAGCTCAAGAGAGCTTTGTATGGGTTGAAGCAGGCTCCAAGAGCATGGAATTACAGGCTTGTCAAGTTCTTGAATGATTGTGGATTTCAAGCATCAAAGGCAGATAGTAGCTTGCTAGTAAGGGCAAGTGAAAATGGATACATATACATGTGTATTTATGTTGATGATATTATTGTTATAGGTACAGATGCTCAAGGAATCAATGAACTTAAGAAACAAATAGAGAAGGAGTTTAAGATAATTGATTTGGGAAACTTATCTTATTTCTTAGGAATGCAGATTGTGTATACTCAACATGGAGTATATGTTACACAAGAGAGGTATTTGAAGAATCTTTTGGTCAAATTTAACATGGAGGATTGCAAGCCTTCAAGCACACCATTGGAGGTAAATCATAAATTGAGCAGGTATGGAGGTGAAGAATTCAATGACATGAAGAAATATCAGAGTTTGGTAGGTAGTTTAATCTATGCTACCTTGACAAGGCCAGATTTATCATATGTAGTAGGTGTGTTATCACAATTTATGCATTGTCCAAAGAAGACTCATTGGATTGCAGCTCAAAGGGTACTCAGATATATCAAAGGAACCCTAAGTGAAGGTCTGTATTAGGATTTACTTCTGACACAAGAATCAAAGTGTTTAGTGATGCAGATTGGGCAGGTGATTCAGATGATAGAAGGTCTACTCATGGGTATCTCTGTTATATTGGAGATAAACTAGTTTCTTGGTGTTCGAAGAAGCAACATAGAGTTGCTCTGTCATCCACAGGAGCTGAGTATAAAGGAATGGTAGAGGCTGCAAAAGAAGTAATATGGTTAAAGACCTTGTTGAAGAGTTTTGGAACTGATCAGAGTACTCCAATTATTTTTGGAGATAATATGAGTTCTTTGTATTTGGCAGCAAACCCTGTTTTTTATGCCAGGACTAAGCGTATAGAAATTCAATATCATTTCTTGAGAGAAAAGGTACTTGATAAAGAGATTAAAGTAATGTATACTTCAACAAAAGAACAAGTTGCAGATATGATGACGAAAAGCTTGGATGGACCTAAGCTACATAGATTCAAAGAGATGGCAGGAGTGAAGAAGAATGGAATAATCACAATTAGTGACTGAGGGGGAGCTGTTGGAACAAAGCAATCACAAATTGGTGATTACAAAGAGCTTGAAGAAAGTTCATGGTCAGATTGAAGTGAAAGAAATCACTTGAGAAAGTGAAGAGATTCCAGAAGTGAAGTGTGTATACATATGTAAATTATAGGTGGAAATTTTTGTAATCTGAGTATAGATGATCCTTAGGATGATGAGGAGTAATGTAATAGACACGGGATAAGTCAAAAGCTACATGTATATAAATCAATGATGTAAAGAAATATGTATTAGAGTCATTAGAAGATAAGTCTTTGTGAGATAGATGTGAAGAGAGTTTTTTCTCAGAAAATAGCGACGGGTTTTCTCTGAGTTCTCTCTGTATGATCATGTGGATCAGAAATCCTTTTGTACACATCTAATCTAGAAGCTAATGAAGTTATGTTCAGAGTTTGATGATCTAATTCCTTTCCTACTGTGAGAATGATCAATAGGAACATTTGTATGTAGAATCTGTAGACAGACTTCTAAAAGTCGCACACTTTTTCATATCAATGTTTTGCTTAGATCTCAGTGCATAGTGTAAAGTTTTTAATGAGTGAGCATTCAAGATCTAAGTTAGAAGGTAAGGAATCTATGGCTAAAAGCATTTAGCAAAACGGGATTTGTACTATGAGAAATCAACTTAAGAAGTTGACCATGTCAAAGTCGCCATTTCTGGAAGACAGTTTTTGACATATCTCTGATCTTAAGGATCAAATCAAAATTTCAATGATTCTTTTGAAGGATCAATAGTTGATATGATTGCGCAAAGGTAGTGTGACGACTTATGTATGATTGATTGAAGAAATTTAAAGACATGTGCAGGTAATAAAATCAATTTCTGAAGCAGACTTTCTGAAGAAGGAATTTCTTCACTCAGGGAAGTGCTAGTGAAATTTTTGATAAATGAAAACAATATTTGTGTAAAGTTTGATCTATAACTGATATAGAAGTGTTCTTAGATCAGTATAGATTAAATCTTTGGAGATTAAGAGGTCTCCAACACAATGAACTCATGTTATCTCCATAAATAGTAGGAGTACTCTGAATGATATGAAAACTCTTCATCAGAGTCTTAAGCCATATCACTTCCTTTGCAGCTTCAACCATGCCTTTGTACTCTGCTTTTGTAGATGACAAAGCAACTGTGTGTTGCTTCTTTGAACACCAAGAGATTAACTTATCTCCCACATAACACATGTATCCATAGGTTGACCTTCTATCATGAGGATTACCTGCCCAATCTGCATCACTATATATTTTGATATTTGTATCTCATGTAAAACCATAATACAAACCCTCTTTGAGTGTACCCTTAATGTACCTCAACACTCTTTGACCTGCAATCCAATGTTTATTCCTAGGACAATGCATGAATTGAGACAAAACCCCAACTGCATATGATAAATCAGGCCTAGTTAATGTAGCATAGATAAGACTACCAACCAAACTCTGATATAGCTTCATATCCTTGAATTCTTCTCCACCATATCGGCTCAATTTGTGATTCACCTCCATTGGAGTAGGTGCTACCCTGCAATCATTCATTTTAAACTTGATTAACAAGTTTCTCAAATACCTTTCTTGAGTCACATACACTCCATGTTGAGTGTATGAGATCTCCATGCCCAAGAAATATGACAAGTCTCCCAAGTCACTGATTTTAAACTCTTTTTCCATTTGCTTCTTTAGGCTTTGAATGCCTTTCTCATCTGTACCTGTAAGAATTATATCATCAACATATATACACATGTAAATGAACCCATCATCACTTGCTTTAATAAGCAAGCTACTATCTGCCTTAGATACTTGAAATCCAAGTTCTTTCAAGAACTTCACAAGTCTATAATTCCATGCCCTTGGGGCCTACTTCAACCCATACAAAGCTCTCTTGAGCTTACACACATGATCTGGATACCTCCCATCTCTAAATCCTTGAGGTTGCTCCATGAAAACATCATCTAAAATGTAACCATTTAAAAAAGCATTTTTCACATCTAATTGACATAATTTCCAACCTTTACATGCAGCAATGGCTATGAGTGTCCTGATGGTTGTCATCTTTGCCACAGGACTATAGGTCTCATCATAATCAATACCATACGTTTGAGCAAACCCTTTCACAACAAGTCTAGCTTTGTACCTAGACACACTTCCATCTGCAAATCTCTTTGTCTTATAGACCCATTTGCATCCAATGATCTTTTGGCTATTTGGTTTAGGAACCAAATCCCATGTCTGATTCTCCATTCATGCATCATATTCTTCCTGCATAGCTTTCTCCCAATTTTCCTTACCTTTTGCCTCTTCATATGTAGAAGGGTCTTCATCTGCCTTTATCATGTAAGCATAATCTTTGGTAGCCAAAAAAGAAGTATCATAGCTATACCTTGTAGGTTGCCACTTGTGTCTTGATGACCTTCGGAGTTCTCCACTCCTTGATGTTTCTGGTTCATCACATTCAGGATCAAATCTTGGTATTTCTTCAACTTCAACCTGCACTTCATTATTATCCTCTTCATCAAATATCTGAACCCTTGATTTACATCTTCTTCACCACCTGCATTAATATTGATTGTACCTGCATACCAAGTACCTTGCTCATCAAATGTAACATCTTTTGATACAATGAATTGCTTTGTAGATGGGCTCCACAATCTATAACCCATCTGCTTGTCATCATAACCAATGAACACATACTTTTCAACTTTAGGTTCCAATTTGTGTCTTAATTGTGATGGCACATATGCATATGCCAAACATCCAAATACTTTGCAATGATCTAATGTAGGTCTCTTACCCCACCATGCCTCATATGGTGTCATACCCTGCAAAGCTTTACATGGTAGCCTATTGACCAAATAAGTAGCTGTATTTACAGCCTCAGCCCACAAATAATTTGGGCAATTTTTCTCCTTCATCATGGACCTTGCAAACTCAACAAGAGTTCTATTCCTCCTTTCTGCTACACCATTTTGTTGAGGGGAGTACCTACAAGTGATTTCCCTTTTTATACCTGCATTCCACAAGTAATCACTAAACTCATTAGAGAAATACTCTCCCCTCCATCTGACCTTAGTCTCTTCAATTTATGACCTGTAATTTTCTCTGCATACACATGATAGTGTTTGAATGTGTTGAATACTTCTGACTTATCTTTGATCACATATATAGTGATCCATCTGGTAGCATCATCAACATAAATCACATAATACCTTGAATCATTGATACTGAAATCCTTTGATGGTCCCCACACATCTGTGTGTACCAACTCAAGCTTCTCTGAATACATAAAACCATGCTTGGAGTAAGATTGCTTATGAGCCTTAACTAATTGACATGCCTCACATTTGTATGTCATATGTTGACCTAGAACATTAGGCAATCCAAGCACTGAACCATTATTAATCATATCTTTGATACCTCTTTCATTGAAGTGTCCAAGCCTCTTATGCCAAAGATCTAACTCAGAGATCTTATGTCCTCCATAAGTGAACAAGGCATGACCAACATTACCTTGAATCTTCAATGTGAACAACCTTCCTTCTTTTTTCCCTGAAATAATTTGTTTATACCCATTGCTAGGGTCTTCCACAAACACTCCTTCATTAGTGAACCTAACTTCATAACCTTTTTCAACAATTTGTCCTACACTTATCAGATTCTTAGGAATTGTAGGAACATACAAGACCTTACTCAATAAGGTGCTACCATCCTTGGCCTTCACTGATCCAATTGACTTCACATTGTTCTTTGTATTGTCACCTGTTTGAACAACATGATTAGATACCTTATTCTCCAAATCAGTCATCAATGCTATGTTACCACTCAGATGATTGCTACACCCCGAGTCAATGTAGAAGACTCTTTGGTCTTCACTTTTCCTTTCACAAGTTGCATTCATTATCAATGTTGAATCCTCCTTCTGATCTGAAGCATAATTGTAGTAGGTATTATTGTATTGTTGACTTTGGAATCCTCTACCTACATTTCTTCCAAAGTAACCCCTACTACCTCTACCTCTAAAATTACCTCTTTGATTTCTGCCACCTCTTCCTCTTGAATTAAAATTCTGATTATATCCACTATTACTCTGATTATTATGCCAACAATCATTAGCTAAATGATTTGTCTTACCACAAATCCAGCAAGCTTTGACTCCACCTTTGTTATTCCTGCCTCTTCCTCTACCTTTGCCACCTCCTCTTCCTCTTAGGAAGTTGGCTTGACTAGTTATGCCTTCATCTTCATTTGCTTGTTGCTTTCCTTTGCTATTTTTCTTCTTATCCTTTGAGTACATTGCATGACCTGTACTCTTCTCACCTTCTCCTTTGACATCCTGCTCAAAGGTTAACATATGTCCTAGCAACTGATTTAAGTCAGGAGTAAAATGATCAAGTGATAATTCAGTAGACAAAATGAATGGCTTCCATTTGTCATCCCCTCTCAAACCTGTAAGGATTTGCCTTACCAATTTATCCTCCTCAATGTCTTCATCAACAGCTCCTAATGCATCTACAATGTCCTTCATTCTGGTTACATAATATGAGATGGATTGAGAGGCCTTCTTCTTGAATGTAGTAAATTCTGCCCACAAGGATGCCTTCCTAGACTTTGTGGTATTTTGGAAATGCTCATCCAAAGCATTCCATATATCACTTGCACTTTCAAGACCTCTAATGTGAGGTAGAAAGTAGTCATTGACTGCCATATAGATAATGCTCCTAGCTTGAGCATCTCTCTTCATCCAATTTATCAAATCTAACAATTCCTCCCTAGTTGGAACACTAGGATCTCTGAATTGAGGCTTTTCTTCTTCACCTGTAATATAACCTATCAAATCTTTGCTCATTAAATGAGCTTCCATCCTCATTGACCATGCAGGATAGTTTTCTCTATCCAATTTCTCTATCTAAAGAGAATCTCCCATCTTTTCTTCTCCTGTGTATTGAATTCTTTAAACTTTATGAGTAACAGATGTACCTTTACTTTGAATAATACTCCTTCTGGCTTCCTTGGTGTCGTATGACCTCCTTCTCAAGCTTTCACCTTTTGAACCTTCAGATGTTGAATTCTTTGCACCTGCAGCAGTCGCGATCCTCCTTCCTTCAATTTTGATGCTTCTTGCTCTGATACCATTGATGAAGAGTGTTAATCTCCAAAAGAACAACCTACTCTTGAAATTAGAGCACCTCTATATCAAGAGTAAGTCAAAACCTTTACCAATTTGGAGGATCAACATTCAATTATAAGGTTTCTGGAAAATCTGTGAAAAGGATGATTCTACAGAAAGTCTACTGCACATCTTTCTCATTGACTTATCAAATGTGTAAAGCTTTTCATAAGACTTTGCACAAGGTGTTGCCTAAAGATTTTGCACCTCCTCCAAGTCGAATCACTCCAAAAGATTCTGGAGATTTTGAGAAATCAACTTGACAAGTTACCTATGTCTAAAATTGTACTTCTGAGAAGTGGATTTAGACACCTATAACTTCTAAGACATGGTTCTCCAAGAATAGAAGCCATTTAAGCAAATTCTTTTAGCCACAAGTAGCTTACCTTCCAACTTAAAGATTAAGTGCTTACTTGCTCAAAACTTTAAACTGTGGAAGGAGAACTGATCAAAACATTGACTTCGAATTTTGTGCCTATTTGAGGAACCAGTGAACACTTCTTCACATACAAATGTTCCTACACATAATTCTCTCAGCCTTATCACAATTGGAAGCTAAAAATTTGTACAAAAGTCAATCACCTATAGACTTGAACTTGTACAAAAGCATTTCACAAAAGATCTAACACAGAAGGAAAAAACGCAGAAACATCGGGCGCAAATTTCTTTCATTTCTGAAGGAGTTTACAACTGAATGATGAGAGAGAGTTCAACTAACTTCTAAGATGTCTAATGACTCTTACAACTCTCAATTACTCTATTCTCATGCTCTCTCATACTTGTCCCGACATTTTCCATAGTATTTATAGGCAAATATTTACAAACTTACGACTATTCAAAAGTATAAGTGACCTATATCTGAACTAATGCACATATGTGTACATATCTTTCAATTCCTGAATGTAAACTTCTTCTATGCTTCAAAACTTGATCTTGTCTTCATTTTTTGACTTCCAAAACTTCAATTGTTGATTGCTCTGCACCAACAGACATCGAGTTGTGAAGCTGAGTGCAAGGTAGTTTTCACAGCTATAGTGGAGTGTATATGGCTAAGACACCTATTGATGGATCTTTGCATGGAGATTGATGTTGTTATGCATATGCTCACTGATAATCAGAGTGCTTTGGCTGTTGCACGAACCCTAGTGTTTCATGCATGGACAAAACATATTGAGGTGCATTATCACTATGTGCGAGAGCGCCTTCATGTAGGAGACATTGATTTGGTATATGTGCCTATTGATATATTTAGGTAGTGATGTGTGTGAACACTCTAGGACCGCCGGGGCACTTTTTTCCCTCTTTAGGAGGTTTTTTTCCCCCGGCTTGTATATACGCCTATTGCCCTAATGGGCTACTTATCTTTGTACATTCTCTAGTAATACATTCAGTATTGTGTGTTTGTGCTCCAAGCTTCTTCTTCTTCCTTGTGCTGTTCGCGTGCTTCCGCAGACGTCTATCTCCAACAATTGGTATCAGAGCAGGTCGTCGCTTCTTCTAGGGCGCCGTCGACACTCCTCCGTTTGCAGTCTCAGATTCGCACGAAATTTGGTGAGCATACTCAGGGTGTTTTCGAGATCAAAACAGCTTTGCTATGTGGTGCCGAAATCGCGATCTGAGCTCGTTTCGGCCTCCGAACGCACTATCGCAGTGCTTGTGCAGGCTATTTCGTCCTTTTGTGCCAAAGGTATATACCAGTTTCTGTTCACCAGTTTAAGCGTCTCGAAGTCTGCTACAGGTCTAGCAGAACTTGTCTTGGCAGTTCTGTTCAACTTTTTCAGATACAGTCAATTTTTTGCATCAAGGTATTTTAGTCACCAGCCATGGCTGAAAGCAGTGATGTATTCCGTATGTTGGCTGTTGAGGATAAGTTGGATGGTACCAACTACCCATTATGGGCTTATATGATGCGACATGTACTGGTTGCAAAAGGATTGTGGAACATTGTGCAGGGTGTTGAAAGACGTGTTACACCTGTAACGACAGGTACTACAAATACAGGTGTTGGAGCTGATGAAGATGGTGTCGAAGATGATATTCCGCAGATTCCTGTTCGTGCTGCTGTTTCTGTTGCACTTACTGCAGAGCAGATTCGTTGGGATGGCAGAGATGCCCAGGCACATGCATTGATAGCTTTGTCTGTCAAACGTGCCATTATTCCTCACATTCGCTCTTGCAGAACAGCAAAGGATGCTTGGGATACACTTACCACTTTGTACCAGGCTAGGAATGAGGCTCGTGTTGCTTACCTCCGAAAACAGTTGGAGAGTGAGCACATGAATGAAGGTGATTCTATGGACAGTTTTCTTACAAAGATCAAAGACTTGAAGGAACAATTGATTTCTGCTGATGAGGTTATACCAGATAGCTCACTTGTGCAGACCGTTCTGAATGGCCTTCCTGATTCATATCAGAGTTTTGCCTCTACTCTTCGATTGATGATGAAAGGCAATCCGAATGCCTTGTCATTTGAGGAATTAGTCTCTGTTCTGTTGCAGGAAGATCAGTCCAGGCAGAACAGGTCCATTATGCGTGTTGCAGATCAAGCTTTCCTGGCTAGTCAGAAGGGCAAAGGAAAATGGAGCTCTTCTACTAGTAAGCAAAAATCTGCAAATGCTGCACAATCGAAGAACCAGGATAAAGATGAAAAGAAATCAGAAAAGCAGAAATTGTTCTGCAAGTACTGTAAAGGAAATGATCATATTATAAAGAACTGTCCAAAACTGGCTGCTAAAGAGGCAAAGAAGAAAGAGGCTGGAATGGTTGTTTCAGAGGCCTCTACACCAAAAACAGAGTCTGCAAATCTTGTGCAGGAAGAAGAATGGGCGTTTACTACTGTCTGCAGTGTTGACCCATCTTCTCATGATCAGTGCATGTCTGCAGTAGACTCAGATGTTTGGTACTTTGACAGTGGGGCGACCAAACATATTACCTCGCAGCGCAGTTTCTTCTCTTCACTCGAGCCTGCCCCTACAGGGAATACTGTCACATGCGCCAATAACTCCTCTTATCCTGTTATGGGAGTTGGTAAGATCATTCTGACTACTGCTGATGGTAGTTCTTTCACTTTGTCAGATGCTTTATTTGTGCCAAGGATCAAAAAGAATCTGTTATCAGTTTCTGCATTAGCCAAGATTGGCTTGGTTGTGAAATTTGTTGATGACATGTGTACAGTCCATGATCTCTCAAATGGCGATGTGATTATTGCTTCTGGAATTTTATGTCGTGGGTTGTATAAGCTCATAGACTATGAAAGATCTGTGAATGATTCGGCATGTGCAGTTCATGATTCTCAGGCTATGTCAGATGCAAAGCTTTGGCATGCACGCTTTGGTCATCTGAATTTTGCTAGTTTGTTACGCCTGCAGAAATCTGAAATGGTGTCCTCTTTGCCCAAACTTGAGGCACCTGGAAAACATGTTTGTGAAGGCTGTATTTTAGGCAAAATGCAGCGTTCTTCCTTTCCAAAAGATGGTTCAGTTCTGGCTACGCAGAAATTGCAGCTTGTACATAGTGATGTCTGTGGTCCTATGCAGACACCCTCTTTTGGAAATTACCTTTACTTCGTGACTTTCATTGATGATTTTTCCAGGCATGCATGGGTATATCCACTCAAAGCAAAGTCTGAAGTGTTCATGTGCTTCAAACAGTTTTTGGTTTTGGCTAAAAATCTGTCAGCATGTAAAATGGGCACCCTCCGTTCTGATCGAGGGGGGGAATATATGTCTTCATATTTTAATGCATTTCTGGCTGAACGTGGGATCAAACACCAATGTACAGTGCCGTATACACCTCAACAAAATGGAGTTGCTGAACGAAAGAACATGTCACTCATGGAGATGGCGAGGTGCATGGTCAAAAGTCAGGCTTTACCACATAGTTTCTGGCTTGAGGCTGTCATGTGTGCAGCATATGTACTGAACAGGTGTCCCACTAAAGCGTTGCACTCTATCACTCCATATGAGGCTTGGCATGACCGCAAGCCATCTATTGCTCATCTGCGTGTTTTTGGTTGTTTGGCATATGCATTAGTGCCTGAACAACATCGCAGAAAATTGGATGATAAGGCAGTAAAATGTATTTTTGTTGGGTACAGTTCTGAAAGTAAAGGCTATCGTCTGTATCATCCACAGACTAAACACATTCTGGTTAGACGTGATGTTGTCTTTGTGGAAGATGCTATTCAGCCATTGCTTTCATGTACTAAGGAGACATCTGTTAGCTCCAAAGACATGTATGATACTTTGATGCCTCTTTTTACAGGTGGACAGTCTAGTGCTGGTCCTAATGAGGCAACTTCTCAGCCTTTGCAGGTTTCATATGATGATGCAGATCATTCCATTTCTGATGCAGATTTACATGATGCACTTGCTGATGAGAGAGCTGATATTGAGCAGGCAAAAACTATGCCAAAATGGCTGGTGCAGACTTTGCGTGACAGCAAATGAGATGCACCTTTGTCATATCGTACTCGTTCAGGCTCTCATAGTGCCTCCTTTGCATCAGATTGCTATGCTATGGCTGCATCTAGTCTCTGTGATGTGAATGAGCCTGTTTCTTTTGATGAAGCACAGAATTCAGAAAATTGGATGGCTGCTATGCAATCTGAATATGATGCTATAATGAAGAATGGTACATGGTCCTTATGTGACTTGCCTCCTGGCAAGAAGGCCATTGGCACTAAGTGGGTATACAAGCTGAAGCGTAAACCTGATGGTACCGTTGACAGGTATAAGGCTAGGCTTGTTGCAAAGGGTTATGCGTAGGAAAGAGGCATTGATTTTGATGAGACCTTTGCACCTACATGCCGTATGACTACTGTTCGGAGCATTTGTGCACTTGCAGCCCATCATGGTTGGAATGTACATCAGTTGGACATTAAAACAGCATTTCTGAATGGTGACTTGCATGAAGAAGTGTATGTTTTTCAGCCTCGTATCTTTGTGCATAAAGGGCATGAAAACCAGGTGTGCAGGTTAAAGAAGGCGTTATATGGTTTAAAGCAAGCACCACGTGCTTGGTATGAGAAGATACATGCCTATCTGATTGCACATGGTTTTGAGAACAGTCCAACTGAAAGCACCTTATATGTTAAGCGTGCTAATGATGTGCTTCTGATCATTGTTGTCTATGTAGACGACATGCTGCTCACTGGTCCTCTTGAGAAGCATATTGCTGATTTCAAGGCTGATTTGCATGCCTCATTTGAGATGTCTGATTTGGGGCATTTGCATCACTATTTGGGCATTCAGTTTATGCAAGTTGATGGTGGAATGGCTTTGTGTCAAACGAAATATATTGACACATTATTGCAGCATTTTGGCCTTGAAGACTGTAAGCCTATTGCCACTCCTATGGAGACAGGTTTACGATTGAGTCTTCATGATGCTCGAGATGCATTTGATGCTATTCTCTATCAGCAGGCTGTTGGATGCTTGATTTACTTATGCATTACTCGGCCAGATATTCAGTTTGCTGTCTCATAGATGAGCAGGTTTATGCATTGCCCAGGAGTCACGCATTGGAAAGCGGTTAAGCTCATCTTTCGCTACTTGAGTGGTACTCGGCTACTTGGGTTGTTTTATCCCAAGGGGGGATCACTACCGCCAGATTTGCATGCTTTTTCTGACTCAGATTGGGCTGGTTGCTATGACACTCGTGTGTCCACCAGTGGTTTTTGCTTCATGCTTGGTAGCTCATGTATATCTTGGTTGAGCAAGAAGCAGCCTACTGTGGCCACTTCCAGTTGTGAGGTTGAGTATAGGGCAGCTTTCACAGCGACTGTTGAGTGTGTGTGGCTCAGACGCCTTATGGCTGATTTGGGTGTTGGCCAGTCTTCTGCCACCACCATCTTCACTGACAGTCAGAGCGCATTGGCAGTTGCGAGGAACCCTGTGTTCCATGCTCGCACTAAGCACATTGAGGTGCATTATCACTATGTCAGGGAGAGGTTCTCTGCTGGGGAGATCAGCCTGGCATATGTGTCCACGCAGGAGAACATTGCAGACCTTTTCACGAAGGCTCTGCCTAGGGAGAAGTTTGAAGCTTTCCGCAAAGCTTTGGGCTTACCTCCTTTTGTGGAGTGATTTCCACATAGCTTGGCACTTCCTTATACATGAGTGCCAGCTCCTTGTTCACCGCATCACTCCCAGGGGGGATTTGTTGATATATTTAGGTAGTGATGTGTATGAACACTCTAGGACCGTCGGGGCACTTTTTTCCCTCTTTAGGAGGTTTTTTTCCCCCGGCTTGTATATACGCCTATTGCCCTAATGGGCTACTTATCTTTGTACATTCTCTAGTAATACATTCAGTATTGTGTGTTTGTGCTCCAAGCTTCTTCTTCTTCCTTGTGCTGTTCGCGTGCTTCCGCAGACGTCTATCTCCAACAGTGCCTACACAAGATAATGTGGCAAACATATTCACCAAAGCTCTTCCACGGGAAAAGTTTGAAGCTTTTTGCAAATCTTTAGGCTTATTACCTTGTGGGGGCTGATCTGTCACTCCCTGTATGTGTTCACATCATTCGCTCCAGGGGGGTTTGTTACACTTATGTGTTCCTTGAGTAGCTTTAACGTGAACCTTTTCCCTATACATGGGCACTTTTTACTCTAGTGTTGGCTAGAGGTTTTTTCCCCATGTTACCACATACATGATTTACTCATATGTGGTGGTACTTTGTACTTAGGGATATTATTTAGCTCTTACTTCAGTTTAGTTCATTATCAATAGAGAGAGCTATTCCAGCCATCGTCTTCTTTGCGTGTCTTGCTACGTTTGTGCTCCTTGTGTGTGCTTCTCGTGTGTCTCTCACACTTCTACACACACCCAACAGACCTTGGCTGACTTTGCACTTGCTTCCCCCAAGGTTTTCTTTAGTGACCATAAGAGATTAGTTTTACAAAATCAAGAAGAGATTATTTAACATAAATGAATGTTTTGAATGCATTCCATTTTTCATCTTCTCTAAGTCAATTGAATGTTTGTGCTAGTGATTCATCATCTATAGCATGTGTGTGTGTGCTGCAAGGATTGGGTCTATTTTTGCAGGTACAATTCTTGAGGTGGACATGAAAAGTAGACGCATGGGTGGTCTAGAAGTCTTGCATGAGGCATGCAAAAAGACGCTATCTTGGAGCATGTAGATTCTAGGAGCACATGTCTAGGAAGGCATGATTGTTCATGGGCTGACAGAAGGGAGAGATCCAAAAGACGAAGACGGAGAGCTAGGGAGAGATTATGATGGGGCATTGATTACAATTTTTTTTTTGCTTCTATGATTGAGATTGGGATTGGAATTGGGATTGAGATTGCGATTGTGATTAGGATTGGGATTGAGATCATCTTGGAGGTGGTCAAGTGGATGAGGCTTCACATTGAAGCTATTTGATAGATTTTGTAACACTGATGAGAATTGCTTGTAAATCTGCACAGATAATAAAGTTCTCTCTCTCTCTCTCTTTCTCTCTCTCTCTCTCTCCTTGTTCTATGCATACTCTATATTTCTTCCTTAATTCTTGTTGTGTTGAAGTCTATTATTCTTTGTGGGATTGTGGTTGAAGATTAGGAGACTTGTTACAAGTGATATAAGAGCAAAGTTGGATTTCAGGACAAGATGCAAGCTTTGAAGAAGAAGACTGAATGCAAAATTACATAAGAAGGATCCAACAAACAAAACGAGGGTACTACAAATGCTTTCATGCACCTCAATGATAAAGGTGGTAATGGTGCAGGCACATCGAATGCAGATAGAGCTAGATGACAACATGAATGTGAAAATGATGATGATGAAAGCAAGTCTATACTTAAGCAAGTGTTTAGAAGAGCAAAATTAAATGAATTTGATGGTGAAATTAAATGAATTTGATGGTGAGAAGAAAACTGGAGAGGATCTTGAAGCATGGATCAAGCAGCTCAAAGATTTATTTGATCTACACGTGTTTAGTGAGGAATCAAAAGCAAAGGTGGCAATTCTGCATCTAGGAGGAGTCACCAAACTATGGTGGAAATCCTACATGCAGACAAAAACACGTGAAGGGCTGATTCTCTCGAAAGATTTAAGAGAGCAAGCACAGAATCGTTATTGTTCTCCACATTATCGGATGGAAAAGAAAAGGGAATTCTACTCTTTCAAGCAACAAGAGGATGATAGACATAACTTGTCTATTGAAGAATATAAGGAGAAGTTTTTGCATTTACATAAGTATGCACTAGAAGTTTCTAGAGATGCCCTGAAGAGCAAATTTATTGAGGGTTTGTGGGAAGAGCTTTGCTATCAAGCAAAGGGGTTCAAATGTGTAGATTTTCTTGATGCAGTTGCAAAAGCAAACAACTTTGAGAATATGGAGAAGTTTACTATGAAAAAGGAATTGGAATCAAGGCTTATCCCAATAGGACATCAACCCTCAATAAATATTTCAACAAATCAAAATGGACAGAGATCCACTAACACTATTAATGGTCAAGGAGGACAAATTAAGCCAAAGCATATTGATACACTTAAGAAGCAAGAACTTGTGCATTGGAAACGTGATTCTAATTTCTTGGAACGGGCTAAAAGATTGGGACTTTGCTTTCATTGTGGAGAACAGGGACATCGCACTTTTGACCGTCAACCAAGCAAAGATAGCTCATCTACAAGAGGAAAACATAACAATTGAGGAATCAAATGATCAAGGTAAGTATTCTAGCCCTAGGCTTCAATGTGTGGCAACTTCTTCTCATTCAACGACATGAGTGATTAGGATTATGGGGTACAAATGCTCACATAAGGTTAGTTTCTTGAATTTTTGGGTAGTAAAAATTGTTTCCTTTCATGTAAGTTGGTAGAGGCTTTAGGATTGCATATTGAGATGCAAACCAAAAGACATGTATAGATGGCCAATGGTCGAATATACTATACTCGAGGCTGTATTGAGAATCTTGATTTCATGTTAGGTGAATATGTTTTTGGGTACCTTCCATCCAATTGAAATGAGAGAATGTGATGTAATTATTGGGATGGACTGGTTAATGCATAACAGTGTCATGATTGATTGTGAAAGTGGGATCCTTACTTTGAAAATAGAGGGGGAGGAACATCATCTTGTAGAAAAGTGTATTTCAAGTTTTTCTCCTATTTCTACTATAAAGTTGATTAGGGTATTTTGTAGAGTTTTGAGACATATTTGGTTTATGTGAATGACCTTCAAGAGAAGAAGAAATACCCAAATATGTCAGAAAATGTTTAGATGAGTACGTAGATGTATTACATGATGATCTACTAGGCATGCCTCTAGGTATACATGTCAGATCCACCAAGTTTGGAAAACCTTAATCATACATCTTATGTTTGTACACTTAAGAAAGCATTGTATGGATTGAAAGAAGCTCCTAGAGCTTGGAATTACAGGTTGGTTACATACCTTCAAGATCAAGGCTTCAAATCTAGCAACAGAAATCCTTCTTTATTCATCAAAAGGGATCACAATGAGGTTATCTATCTATGTGTATATGTGGATGATATTATTGTGATTGGTGATGATCTGAATGGAATTCAAAGGATCAAGAGACACATGCAAGAGGACTTCAACATGAGTGACTTATGTGACCTCACATATTTCCTAGGTATACAAGTGATTTATACAGATGAAGGGATGTATCTACTCAGAATAGATACATTCAAGACCTACTTCTCAAGCTCAGAATGGAGAACACAAAGCTTGTAGGTAGACCTTTGGAATTGAACCATAAGCTAAGTGTTTATCAAGATGACCACATTGATGATCCTAAAGAGTATCAAAGCTTGGTTTAGCTTGATATATGCTACTCACACAAGACCAGACATATCATATAGTGTGGGAGTGCCTAGTCACTCCATGCACTCACCTAGAAGGCCACACATGGATGCTACAAAGAGAGTACTCAAGTACCTCAAAGGGACACTTAATGAATGTATCTATTATCCTTACTCTTCACATTTGGATATCAAAATCCATTCAGATGCAGATTGGGCAGGAGCAAAGGATGATAGAAGAAGTACCTCTAGATACTTAGCATTTGTAGGTTCAAAATTGGTGTCATGGAGTTCCAAGTATCAACCAATAGTTGCTTAATCTTCAATTGAAGCAAAATATAGAGATCTAACTATTGCAATTCAAGAAGCAATATGGCTCAACGAGTTGTACTCAAATTTGGGACTTGTAAGTTCCCAACATCACATACTTGGAGATAATGTAAGTTCCATGCATCTAGTTGCATATCCAATTTTTCATGCAAGGACAAAGAACATAGAAGTCCATTACCACTTTGTAAGAGAGAAGCTTATGGCAAAGGAAATTGGCATTTCATTTGTTCCTATTGAGAAGTAAATAGCAGACATGATGACAAAGGCACTTGATGGGATAAAGCTTTGTAGGTTCAAAGATATGGAAGGTATTCAACCTATCATAGAATGAAGAATCAAGCATACTTGTTGGAAAACAATGTCACATCAGTCCAAAATCCATTTAGGGCAAAAATCCTAATTTTGGTACTTAGTCATTTTTGGCACAAAAATTTGGCACAAAAATGGGTAAAATGTTTATGAGTTTATCTTGTAGAGCTTGAAGAGAGATTTCCAATGGTATATGACATTCATTCATCAGACATCAAATTTGGGAGAAAACCCTAACCCTAATTTTCTACTAATTTAGGGTTTTGACCTCATATGATAGCTCTCGGCATGAGGATCATAAAAATGTTGTTAGATCATTCCTCGGGTAGTCAGAAGTGTGAAAAAGCAGGTCAAGAAGTTATTTTTAAAGTTAGCTAAAAGCAACTTTAAAAATAAAGCAAACTCACTTAAAACAAAGCAAAAGCAATTCGAAAAGCGATGTGATTAAAATAAAGCGCTTTTTTGTGAGTTTTTTGCATGGAGCTTTAAAACTTATATAAGAGAGTCTTGGGTCACTTTGTTAGATATCACACACCAATTGGCAATGCCAGTTTTTGGTCCCTCATTAGAGGTAGTGCTCTAGCACAAATGGGCAGCCATGGTGCACTCTAGGAGCATGTTGAGGAGCAGTTATGAGTTCTTCTTGGAGAAGAGTGTGCTCACACTCTTGCTTATGGAGAGGACATACCCATCAACAGCTTGGTGGTGTGGATCAACCATCTACACAATGTATTTGAAGATTGTCTTCATCATGAAGATTTCGATGTACTTCAAAGACATTGGATGGAGGTTAACATAAGATTTGCATCTTAGGTTAAGAATTTAGGTACATATTCTCTTTATGCATACAGGTACTACTTGAAGTATATGGAAGTGGCATCCATATCAAGAGGAGTCCTATTCGGCATAGGTACAAGAGAATCAGTACATGTATGCCTTATGCATATTTGGATGAGGTGTTCGAGAAGGTATGTTCATATGAGTTTGAGGATTTCTCATAGCAAACTTTTTAGCATTCATTGCTACTTTTGTAAGTATATGATCTTTTCACACACGTATCTGACTTAGGGCCTTCCATAGCAAGTTAGATGAGGGTTTGCTGATTATCAATTTCACAGAGATCCTTCCTTTTCTATCACTCATATTCACTCTTCTACAACCTATTAGGTCACAAATCTCATATATATTCAGATTTCTGTCCATACATCTGAATATTCTTGTTACATTTGTACATTCACTCATCCATCTATTTTTGTTCACATAGAGTGGTTGAGAATTTTGACCCCCACATTGTAAATCGACATTTTTGTATATGATAGTGTGAGTAAGTAGTGGCTTATGTAACAATTTACACTTGTTTTCTAATCTTTCTCTAGCTTTGTCTCATCATTTGTATGATTAAGAGTGGTATGTTCATATTTTGTCAATATTGGAAGATTGTTGGAATCTGTGTTGTAAATCGTGGACCTATAGAACTATGAACCTGTGATATTAGTTATGGTGTTGGCAGTAGCCAGATGCATAGAAGATGCGGAAGCATGTAAAGACAGAGCAGGGAGTCAGTCGGATCAATTTTTCAAAGATTTATGTTTTATAAATATTCTTCAAAACCTCCAACAGTGATTTTCATCACTATTGTAACATATGTAACATAGAAAAACCCTTTTTGCAATTCATAGCTCCATTTTGTGCAAGCCGAGGAGTCCTTGAGCTTGAGGAGCTTAGGTAGAATGAGCGTACCAATTTTGGTTATTTTTAGACACCGTTTACCCTTTCAATAGCACTTAGGACCTATTTTTTAACTAAGCATACCGAATGGGTATCCCCCATTGTGGTTGTGCCCAAGAAGAATGGCAAATTGGATGTGTGTATTAACCTTAAAAAGGTTAATGCTGCCATGATTAGAGATGATTATCCTCTTCCTATCATGGAACACTCATTTGAAAGTGTTATGGGCAAGGAAGTTTATAGCTTTCTTGATGGTTTCTCAAGCTATAATTAGGTAGCCATTGCTCCAGAAGATCAACATAGGATGACCTTCGCCACAGAATGGGGCATATTTGCATTTCTTGTGATGCCATTTGGGCTGACAAATGCACCCACCACTTTCAAATGACTTATGTTGATGGAGAGTGTTAATCTCCAAAAGAACAAGTTAACCTTGAATTTATATCACCTCTATATCAAGATCAACTTTAGACTCCACCTAATTTAGAGAATCTTCACCAAATTATCAGAAAATTGATTATTTTGAAAATTTCAGTTTCTTCAGAAAAGTCTGCTGCAGATTAGTCACTCATTGACTAATCAATCCTGTAAAGTTTTTGATAAAACTTTGCACAACACTTCGCCTTAAGGTTGCGCAACTTTGCCAAGTTAAATCTCTTAAAAAGATTAAGTACACACTGAGAAATGTGTGAAACACTTTACCTATGTCTGAAAGTGCTTCTCTGCAATGGCGACTTTGACACCTGCAACTTCTTAGCACTGGTTCTCCCAAAGTAAATCCCGTTTGATCAAGATCTTTTAGCCATAGATAGCTTACCTTCCAACTTAGATTTTAAGCCCTCATTTGTGTAAAACTTTACACTGTAGATTGAGCAATGATCATTTCATTAAAGATGAAATGTGCGCCAGATTTCTCGACTGTTAGAACATTCTTACATATGAATGTTCCTAATCAAAATTCTCACAGCCTGATTACAATTAACCTCTCAAATTCTAGCCATAGATATATTAGCTATGGAATTAGATACGTGCAAAAGGATTTCTCACAAGATTAAACACAGAGGGAGCAGACAGCAAAATATCGGGCGCAAAATTTTTCGATTTCTCAGAAAATTTACATCTAAGTGAGGATGGACAATTCACTCACTCTTCATGTGTCTAATGACACTAATTTCTCTCTCCCTATTCTCAAAATCTCTTCTGCTCTACTTGCCCGACATTTTCAAACATATTTATAGATGAATATATACAAGTGTATGACTTAAACAAGGATATAAGTCAGCTAATGTACATATGTGTACATGTCTTTGGATTTTCTGAATATGCCCTTCCTTCAACCATCTGAATTTGTTCTCTTCTTGACTTCTTGACTTCATTTCTCCATAATCCTTCAATTGATGATTGTCATGCACCAACAGCTCCCCCTCAATCATTAATTGAGGTTCTTCTCTATCTTCTTTACTCCAGCCATATCCTTGAATCTTTGTAGTTTTGGTCCATCTAGACTTTTAGTCATCATATCTGCAACTTGATCTTTTGTGGGAGTGTGTATGACTTCAATCTCCTTCTCAATGACCTTCTCTCTCAGAAAATGATACTGTATTTCAATATGCTTAGTTCTAGCATGAAATACAGGATTAGCTGCCAAGTATAATGAACTCATATTGTCTCCACAAATAATAGGAGTACTCTGAATCACATCAAAAACTTTCAAAAGTGTCTTTAGCCATATTACCTCTTTTGCAGCTTCCACCATACCTTTATATTCTGCCTCTGTAGATGACAAAGCAACTGTATGTTGCTTCTTGGAACACCATGAAATCAATTTGTCTCCTACATAGCACAAGTATCCATGTGTTGATCTTCTATCATCCATATTACCTGCCCAATCTGCATCACTATATATCTTGATTCTTGTATCTGAAGTAAACCCATAGTACAACCCTTCTTTGAGTGTACCCTTGATGTACCTAAGTACTCTTTGTCCTGCAATCCAATGTTCCTTTCTAGGACAATGCATGAATTGTGAAAGCACACCAACTGCATATGACAAGTCAGGCCTTGTCAATGTAGCATAAATCAAGCTACCAACCAAACTTTGATAGAGTTTCATATCTCTGAACTCTTCTCCTCCAAACCTAGACAATTTATGGTTCACTTCCAAAGGTGTAGGTGCAACCCTGCAATCTTCCATTTTAAATTTGGTTAGCAAATTTTTAAGATACCTTTCTTGGGTCACATATACTCCATGTTGAGTATAAGAGATCTCCATTCCCAAGAAGAATGATAGGTTCCCCAAATCACTGATTTTGAACTCTTTCTCCATCTGCTTCTTGATCATTTGTATCCCCTTATCATCTGTTCCTGTAAGTATTATGTCATCAACATAAATACACACATAAATAAACCCATCTTCACTTGCTTTGACTAGCAAGCTACTATCTGCCTTTGATGCTTGAAATCCAAGATCATTCAAGAATTTCACAAGCCTATAATTCCAAGCCCTTGGGGCTTGTTTCAACCCATACAAAGCTCTCTTGAGCTTACACACATAATTTGGACTCACTTGATCTTTGAACCCATCTGGTTGCTCCATGTAGACTTCATCTGAAATGTAACCATTCAAGAAAGCATTTTTAACATCTAATTGAGACAACTTCCAACCTTTACAAGCAGCAATTGCAATGAGTGTCCTGATGGTTGTCATCTTTGCCACAGGACTATAAGTCTCATCATAGTCCACTCCATATGTCTGTGCATACCCTTTCACAACAAGTCTAGCTTTGTACCTAGACACACTTCCATCTGCAAATCTTTTAGTCTTGTAAACCCACTTACAACCAATGATTTTCTGGCTATTAGGTTTAGGAACCAAATCCCATGTTTGATTTTCTATCAATGCATCATACTCCTCTTGCATAGCATCTTCCCAATTCTTCTTCCCTTTGGCTTCTTCATATGTAGAAGGATCTTCATCTGCTTTTACCAAATAAGCATAATCTTTAGTAGTTAAGAATGAAGTGTCATAGCTATACCTTGTAGGTTGCCATTTGTGCCTAGATGACCTCCTAACTTCTGCACTTCTTGAAGTTTCTGGTTCATCACATTCTGGATCAAACCTTGGCCTCTCTTCAACTTCAACCTGCACTTCATTACTCTCACTTTCATCAAGTAACTGAATCTTTGCTTTACCTTTCCTTTGATCCACCACTTCTTCATCATCTGCATGTACATTATATTTACCTGCATACCAAGTACCTTGCTCATCAAATGTAACATCCTTGGATACAATAAATTGCTTTGTGGATGGACTCCACAACCTGTATCCCATTTGCTTATCATCATAACCAATGAATACATACTTCTCTGCCTTAGGCTCCAACTTATGCCTCAATTGAGATGGCACATATGCATATGCCAAGCATCCAAATATTCTGCAATGATCCAAGGTAGGTTTCTTACCCCACCAAGCTTCATATGGTGTCATACCCTGCAAAGCTTTACAAGGCAATCTATTAACCAAATATGTAGCTGTATTAACAGCCTCAGCCCACAAATAATTTGGGCAATTCTTCTCTTTCATCATGGACCTTGCAAACTCAACAAGAGTCCTATTTCTTCTTTCTGCTACCCCATTTTGTTGAGGAGAGTACCTGCAAGTGACTTCTCTCTTTATACCTGCATTCCACAAATAATCATTGAACTCATTTGAAAAATACTCTCCCCCTCCATCTGACCTTAGTCTCCTCAATTTTTGACCTGTAATCCTTTCTGCATATGCATGATAGTGTTTAAATGTATTAAACACTTCTGACTTTTCCTTAATCACATAAATTGTGATCCACCTGGTAGCATCATCAACATATATGACATAATATCTTGAACCATTTATACTAAAGTCCTTTGAAGGACCCCACACATCTGTATGCACCAATTCAAGTCTTTCTGAATACATAAATCCATGCTTGGAATAAGATTGCTTATGAGCCTTACCTAATTGACATGCCTCACATCTGTATGTCATGTGTTGACCTGCAATGTTGGGCATTCCAAGCACTGAATCATTGTTAATCATTTCTTTGATACCTCTTTCATTAAAGTGTCCAAGTCTTTTGTGCCAAAGATCCAATTCTGACACCTTCTGCTCTCCATATGTGAACATAGCATGTCCAACATTTCCTTGTACCTTCAATGTGAAAAGCCTTCCTTCTTTCTTTCCTGCAATAACTTGTTTATACCCTTGACTAGGGTCTTCCACATAAACTCCATCATTTGTGAACCTTACCTCATATCCTTTTTCCACAATTTGACCTACACTGATCAAATTCTTTGAAATTGTGGGAACATAAAGTACCTTACTCAGAAGAGTGCTCCCATCCTTAGCTTTGACTGAACCAATTGACTTTACCTTATGCTTTGTATTGTCACCTGTCTGCACTGTATGATTAATTGCATTATGATCTAGGTCAGTCATCAAAGCAATATTTCCACTTAAGTGATTACTACATCCTGAATCAATATAGAACACTCTCATGTCCTCATGTGAGGTTTCACATGTATTCATAATGAGAGTCGAATCCTCCTTTTGATCTGATGCATAGTTGTAGTAGGTGTTATTATAGGATTGATTTTGGAAGTTTCTTCCACCACCTCTTCCAAAAGAATTCCTACCACCTCTACCTCTGAAATTTCCTCTCTGAAATCTACCACCTCTTGCTCTTTGATTAAAGTTCTGATAATTACCATTGTTTTGATTATTGTGCCAACAATCATGAGATAGATGATTGGTCTTACCACATATCCAACAAGCTCTTGCATTATCTTTGTTGTTTCTGCCTCTTCCTCTACTTCTGCCATTTCCTCTTCCTCTTATGAAGTTTGCTTGGTTTGATGTACCTTCTTCTTCACCTGATTGTTGCTTTCCTTTGTTGGCTTTCTTCTTGTCTTTAGAATACATTGCATGACCTGCACTCTTATCAACATCTCCTTTGATATCATTCTCAAAAGTTAGCATATGTCCTAACAATTGATTCAAACCAGGAGTAAAGTGATCTAATGAAAGTTCTGTAGATAAAATGAAAGGCTTCCACTTCTCATCTCCTCTTAGCCCTGTGAGTATTTGTCTTACCAATTTGTCTTCTTCAATATCTTCATCAACTGCACCTAAAGAATCTGCAATGTCCTTCATCTTTGTCACATAATCAGAGATTGATTGTGAGGCCTTCTTCTTGAAGGTTGTAAACTCTGCCCATAGTGAAGCCTTCCTTGACTTGGTTGTATTTTGGAAATGTTCTTCCAAAGCATTCCAAATGTCACAAGCACTCTCAAGTCCTCTAATGTGAGGAAGCAAATAGTCATTGACTGCCATGTAGATGATGCTTCTTGCTTGAGCATCCTTCTTCATCCAATTCTTCAAATCTGCAAGCTCCTCCCTAGTTGGAACACTAGGATCTCTGAATTCTGGCTTTTCTTCATCTCCTGTGATGTATCCTATCAGATCTTTGCTCATAAGGTGAGCTTCCATCCTCATAGACCATGCAGGATAGTTCTCTCTATCCAATTTTTCAATTTGGAGACTATCTCCCATCTTTTCTTCACCTGTAGCTTCAAATCTTTAACCTTTACAGATAATAAATGTACCTTTACTTCGAATGTTGCTCCTTCTGATCCTTTTGATGCTCTTTGTATGTCTTCCTTTGATCTTTCTTCAACCTTTACCCTTCTGCACCTTCAAAGTGTAAAGTTTTGTATTTCTGCAATAGTCGGAGTCTTCTTCACTTCAATTTTGACACAACCTGCTCTGATACCACTGATGGAGAGTGTTAATCTCCAAAAGAACAAGTTAACCTTGAATTTAGATCACCTCTATATCAAGATCAACTTTAGACTCCACCTAATTTAGAGAATCTTCACCAAATTATCAGAAAATTGATTATTCTGAAAATTTCAGTTTCTTCAGAAAAGTCTGCTGCAGATTAGTCACTCATTGACTAATCAATCCTGTAAAGTTTTTGATAAAACTTTGCACAACACTTCGCCTTAAGGTTGCGCAACTTTACCAAGTTAAATCTCTCAAAAAAATTAAGTACGCACTGAGAAATGTGTGAAACACTTTACCTATGTCTGAAAGTGCTTCTCTGCAATGGCGACTTTGACACCTGCAACTTCTTAGCACTGGTTCTCCCAAAGTAAATCCCGTTTGATCAAGATCTTTTAGCCATAGATAGCTTACCTTCCAACTTAGATTTTAAGCCCTCATTTGTGTAAAACTTTACACTGTAGATTGAGCAATGATCATTTCATTAAAGATGAAATGTGCGCCAGATTTCTCGACTGTTAGAACATTCTTACATATGAATGTTCCTAATCAAAATTCTCACAGCCTGATTACAATTAACCTCTCAAATTCTAGCCATAGATAGATTAGCTATGGACTTAGATACGTGCAAAAGGATTTCTCACAAGATTAAACACAGAGGGAGCAGACAGCAAAATATCGGGCGCAAAATTTTTCGATTTCTCAGAAAATTTACATCTAAGTGAGGATGGACAATTCACTCACTCTTCATGTGTCTAATGACACTAATTTCTCTCTCCCTATTCTCAAAATCTCTTCTGCTCTACTTGCCCGACATTTTCAAACATATTTATAGATGAATATATACAAGTGTATGACTTAAACAAGGATATAAGTCAGCTAATGTACATATGTGTACATGTCTTTGGATTTTCTGAATATGCCCTTCCTTCAACCATCTGAATTTGTTCTCTTCTTGACTTCTTGACTTCATTTCTCCATAATCCTTCAATTGATGATTGTCATGCACCAACATATGTGTCATGTTTTTAAGGAATTCTTACGCAAGAATTTCGAAGTTTATGTCGATGATATATGTACTCATTCGAATATGAGGCAGAATCATATCCCAAAACTAAGGCAAGTATTTGACAAATGTTGAGAATATCAAGTTTTTTTGAACCTAGAAAAGTGTGTTTTCATGGTCAGACAAGGCAAAATTCTAGGACACATTGTGTCAAAGAATGGAATTTTGATAGATGAAGTAAAGGTGAAAGTAATTGTAGACCTACCTAGGCCAAATAACATAAAAGAGGTACATGCCTTCATTGGTCATTGTGGTTATTATAAACGATTCATATGCATGTATGCTATCATAGCCAAGCCTCTCTACTCTCTTTTGACCAAGTTCGAATGGACAGATGATGTGAAAATTCATTCAATGAACTTAAACGACACTTGTGCTTAGCACCAAAATTAACAACCCCAGATTGGAGCAAGCCATTCCATGGACGTGTCATGGCTGAAGGCCAAGGACACCTTTGAACTCCCTACACCCGCA
>CM035432.1:17691798-17834298 GCA_020310875.1 Ceratopteris richardii | reverse complement strand
CAATTGGAGCTTAGATGGTGATCTAGATAGACTCTAGATGAAGGGCTTACTAGTGTGCAATGCTATGTAAAGCTCAACCTAGGCCGTGCTTATATAGCTTTTACAAGGCGGTTTGGTAAAGATAAATGTAGTCTGGAGATACAAAATAGTCAGTAAAATATACGATTCGACAATATCTCCATGACCAAAATTCCTACTGTCTCAGCCCTACGAACTGAGGGATAGGGGCCCTGGACCCAGCAGAAGGGTGCAAGCCCTCCTCTGCACTCCCCCCATTAAGGTTCTATGGGGAAACTGCGCGATGCCACACGGCCTTTATTTTCACCTTAAATGGCAACCGAATGGCCTGGAAGTTTATGCCCTACCTAACCTAATGGCTAGGCTCACAAAGATCATCTACAACCATCAAAGATCACGCATAGGCCTTATCGAACTTGGAAGTTAGGGTTCCATAAATATCTGAGCTCTCATAATGACTTCTCCTCATAATGGGGGCCTTACAACTTAGAGCACCATGGATCATTTTTGGTCACATGAGGTTGGAGTATTGAGCATATCTAGCACCCCCCTCAATGTCCACCTATGGTGAACTACCTCCTTGGTCCATCCCAAGCTTTGGAAAGTGTCAAAGAAGTTTCTGTTGGTGTAATTCACAAGCCTACACATTTGGCTTGATGGATACATTGAAGTCCATATACATATGGAGAAGCATAGGAACTCATGCTAGTGATTAATTACCATTTTATCTCCTTGTAAAAGTCAAATTGACTTGGAATCTTTTGTAAACACCTACCAAAATGATTCGTGAAAAACATTAGCTTTTGATTGAAGGAATATCTCCTAGGATATCGGAGCCTAATCATAGGGAGCCAAAAGTCTGAATTTGAATTCAAAATTTTACTCAATCTCTATAAAAATGGTCATGGAAAAGTCATGAAAAAAAGACTCATCATTCCCGAGCTCATTACTGTCAATTCTGAGTGAGTGTGAGGCGTACACTATAGCCCACACCTATCCACACCATTAAGCAATGATCTTCATGCCAATGGATTTGTCTACAAGTGTTCATTAATACATAAATTCACATTGTTCATTTCTGAGTTCTCTGTCATACTACTTGAAAGTCTGTCAACTTGTGGAGAGCATATCTCAGCCATTTCTCCACCAAATTCAAAGATTAAAAGCTTGTTGGATTTAGCTTGAAGTTGTCTACGAACTTTCAATGTTTGAAGAAATTCTATTCAGCTGTTTTAGAGAAAAGCTCATCGAAGTGATCATTCGTCATTGGCTGCTACAGTCCTAAAAAATCAGGGGTAAAGTTTAATTTGATAAATTGATTTCTCTGAGCATAGTTGATCTTTTTACATCATTCCACTTGGAATAGATAGCTCGCTAAGCTAATTAGATACCCCTAAAAGGAATTTTTTGCAATTCCTACTGTGCTGCTCATACTGAGCAAAAGATCTAGCAGGTATCAAGACATAAATAGAAGGTTTTCTTGAGATTTTAAATTTCAAAGTTATCTGTTTTGGTTAAATCATTACACATATCATTTCGAAAGTACATAGGCCATTTTATGGTGTCATTGGAGAGTTAAGAAAGTCCACTTATCAAGTTTGAAGCATCAGAGGGCTGGTACAAAGCAGGTTTTGGCAGTACCTACTCAGTCTCTTGGAGTGTCCATCCATCATTCCCAACAGTGGCATCAGAGCAAACTAAGGTAAAATGGGAGATGGTTTTCCTTCATATATTGATAAATTGGACAAGAACTGATGGAGAGTGTTAATCTCCAAAAGAACAAGTTGAACTTGAATTTAGAACACCTCTATATCAAGAACAACTTCAGACTCCACCAAAATTAGAGAACATTCCACCAACTTATCAGAAAATCAATTATTTTGAAAACCTCAACTTCTCATGAAAGTCTTCTGCAGATTAATCTCTAATTGACTGACAATTTGTGTAAAGTTTTTTATGAAACTTTGTAGGTTGCTTTGCCTTAAGGTTGCGCACCTTTTGCAACTTAAATCTCCTCAAATGACTGAGTATACTTTGAGAAATAACTCAAACACTTTACCTATATGTAGAACTGCTTCTCTGTAGTAGCGACTTTGACACCTGCAACTTCTTAGCTTTGGTTCTCTCAATGTCGAACCCGTTTGATCAAATCCTTTTAGCTGTAGATAGCTTATCTCTCAACTTAGATTTTGAGCTATCATATGTGTAAAACTTTACACTGTATACTGAGCACTACTCATTTCATTGAACTCGAAATCTGCGCCTGTTTCAGAAGACTGTGAACATTCTTTACATATGAATGTTCCTACACACAATTCTCTTAGCCTGATTACAATTGAAATCTGAAACTCTAGCCATAGATTGATTAACTATGGACTTAGATATCTCCAAAAGGAATTCACAAAAGATCTACTACACGAGGAGAACACACAGAAACTTCGGGCGCAAAAATTCTTCTATTTTTCAGAAACTTACAACTGAGTTATGAGAGAGACTTCTTCTCATTTCCATAAACTCTAATGAGTCTTACAACTTACAAATGCACTATTCTCATACTCTCCTATTGTCTCCTCTCTTGCCCCGACATTTTTCCAAAGTATTTATAGGTAAATATATACAAGCTTATAACTAATCAAAAGTCTAAGTGATCTATGTCTTTACTAATGTACATATGTGTACATGTCTTCCAATCTGTGAATGTAACCTTCTTCTTGCTTCAAGTCTTAATCTTATCTTCATCTTTTGTCCTTCAAACTTCAATTGGTGATTGGTCTGCACCAACAAGAACAACTATCAGGCATGGTCTCTAAGGATGAAGACCTACCTACAAGGAAGGAGTCTCTATGGATACATCTCACGAGATGAGGAATTGCCCTCATTCAAAACAAGAGAATTGCCAACCAAGGAAGAACATGAAAAGCTCAACACATGGTGTGCAAAGGATGCATTAGCAAGGTCTTATTTACTCAACTCTATCTCTTATTTTCTTTTGCCACACATTAGGAACTGTAAGACATCCCAAGAGACTTGGGAAACCTTGTCATCTTATTTTTCCTCCAACACAAGGTCTAGAAAAAAATAGTTGTGGATTGAATTCACAACATTAAGGAAGCAACCTAAGCAAGCTGTTTCAGAGTTTGTGACCAAGATTAAAGATGTAGTAGATCAGTCAGCAAGCATAGGAAAAGAGATTGAAGAAGAGCAGATTGTAAGGCAAGTGATCAATGGGATCAAGGCTGATGACAAATGGGAAAGCTTCACCACTTCCATGGATCTTTACATGGACATGCAAATTCTAGATCTTACAACTCTCATGGGACAATTGTTCACTCATGAAGCAAAGCTCAACAAGAATGGAGACACATCCAAAGGTAATAACTCTTCTGCCCTATACAGTGATAAGAAGTCTAAAGATAAAGGCAAGAACAAGAAAGTGGAAGATGAAGGCTCTACCTCCCAAGCCAACTATGCAGGGAGAGGTAGATCATCAAGAGGAAGGGGCAGAGGAGGTAAGCAAGGTAGGGGGAGATCTTATAACTCCTCACCATGCAACATTTGTGGTTTATCAAATCATAGTACAGATGAGTGTTTCAAAAATTACAAAAATCAGAGAGGAAGAGGATACCAAAGAGGTGGATACTCACAGTCAAGAGGTAGATTCAACCATCACCAAGGCTACAACAATAACTACAACAACAATTACAATGGCAACTATCAAGGAGGATTCAAATCCAAAAAGGACTACAACAACTATAGAGAAGAGCACGATGATTCTCTTCTAATCATGAACATGACTTCAAAATCAGGTACAAATGATGACCACCTATTCTACATTGACTCAGGATGCTCAAATCATGTGGCTGGAAATGTAGCACTACTCTCTGATCTTGAGGAACCAAAAGGTAAGAATCAAGTCCAAACAGGTGATGAAACCAAGCACTCAGTAGTTAAAGTTGGAAATGTTAAGACTTGTGATGGAAATCAGAACTTGTTGAGTAGGGTACTCTATGTACCAACCATTACCAAAAATTTGATGAGTGTTGGACAGATTGTGGAGAAAGGTTTGCAGGTTAGATTCAACCAATATGGAGCATTTGTGGAGGATCCAAGGCATGGGTTCAAGAGGATTGCTAAAGGAGAAAAATCAGGTAGACTTTTCACTTTTGAGCTAGAAGACACAAAGAGTATTGCACTATACAGTTATAAGGATCAAACACTTTCAGAGCTTGAGATTTGGCACAAAAGATTAGGGCATGTAGGAGAAAGAACTTTGAAGCAGATATGCAAGGATCAATGTGTAATTGGAATACCCAATGTTTCAAAACAACACATGATATATAAATGTAGTGCTTGTCAATTTGGGAAGTCTCACAGGTTACCCTTCTCAAGGAAAGGCTACATGCATGAAGACTACCTAGAACTTGTTCACACAAGTGTATGGAGACCAAGCAAAGACCCCTCAGTCTCAGGATCAAGGTACTATGTATCTTTTATTGATGATTATAGCAGGTGGATTGTATTGTACTTCATGAAGCACAAGGATGAGGTATTTAATTGCTTTAAAAAATATCTTGCACTAGTTGAAAATCAGACAGGGAAGAACTTGGTGAGACTAAGGTCAGATGGAGGAGGTGAGTACTTCTCCAATGAGTTTGAAGACTTCTTGTAGGACAGAGGCATTAAAAGAGAAATCACCACAAGGTATTCTCCTGAACAGAATGGGGTAGCTGAGAGAAGAAATAGGTTGATTGTTGAGGTAGCTAGGTCTATGTTGAATGAAAAAAAGTTACATAACTATCTATGGGCAGAGAGTGTTTCTACTGCCACTTACCTCATAAATAGGTTACCATATAAATCCCTTGATGGGATGACACCCTGTGAAGCATGGCATGGTAAGAGACCCTCACTAGACCATTGCAGGATATTTGGATGTGTAGCATATGTACACATTCCTTCTCAGATAAGAGGTAAGCTAGACCCTAAAGCTGAGAAGTGCATCTTTATTGGATATGATTTGAATAAAAAAGGATACAGGTTCTACAACCCTTCAAATAAGGGATTCATGGTGAGTAGAGATGTTGTCTTTGATGAAAATGATTCTTGATATGAGAATTAATGTAGGAAGGTTAAACCACCCTATGATTTCGAAGAAGAGTTTCCAAGTCTTGCAAAGGAGGAACCTACTCAGAATGAAGACTCAACTTCAGATCATGAAGACACTATCAACCTTGAAGAGTTCAAGGCATGGAAGTCCAAGGGCAAAATGAAGATGAAGAAACTTGAAGACATACCCAAATCTTCAACTCAGTCAATCAGAAGATCACAAAGAGAAAGCAAAAAACCTATCAGATATAGGTATGATACACCTCTTGTTACTAAACACTCCGTTTATCTTGCCAAAGATTTGTCAATTGAAGAACCAGTAGCATATGAAGAAGCCATGACCAAGACAGAATGGAAAGAAGCTATGGATGAGGAAATTGAAGCACTCAAGGCGAGTGATACATGGGAGTTAGTACCCAAGAAGGAATCCGTGAAGGTAATAGGATCAAGATGGATCTAAAAACTTAAAAGAAATTCTGATGGGTCAATTAACAGGTACAAAGCCATATTGGTAGCCAAGGGTTTTGCACAAACCCAAGGCATTGACTATGAAGAGACATTCTCTCCTGTGGCCAAGATGCCAACTATCAGAGTGTTGGTAAGTGTGGCTGCATCAAAAAATTGGAACATGTACCAATTAGATGTCAAGCATGCTTTCTTGAATGGATGGATTTCAGAGGAGGTGTATATGTCACAACCTCTTGGCTATGAGGACCCTAAGAAGGTAACATATTGTAAGCTGCCAGATTGGCAATTGTAAATCTTTTCCTTTTCTTATTTCGCACGAACCGAAAGGTCGCTGCGAAGAGATGTAACCATTTATAATCTAATGAAAGGATGCTTCGGCGACAACTAGACGAATCACCAAACTGTCTGTCTGGGCGATACGTTCTGTGGAGTTCCCGTCCGGTAGTGTTGTGTTTGAGAATTCTGAGTAATACTGTGTCTTTTTGTCTTTGTTTGATTATTGGCACATGTACGGTAAAGACTGGGTTATGATAATGTTTATAGTAAGTTAAGTATTGAATCACTGTTCCGTTAAGTTAATTACTGTAATTCTGTGCTATGGTAGTGTTTACCTTGTGCGCCGGGTACTAAGAAAGTATTAATTCGTGTACGAGTCGGAAGTCTGTGAGAGAACCCATCGGAGTATTGGTAGTAATTTGTATTAACAAAGATTTAAACATTAAGGTACTGTGGTGTGAGTGGTTAATTGGGAAATCAAGTATAGGGCCTCTGATTATTCAGACCCCTTCCACTCCCAAGAACCTGAAAAGAGCTTAAACGCGTCTCTGACGGCAACGCGCGTTTAACAATGGTGCCGTCTGTGGGAAAGTGGCACCAGAGTGTTGCAAATTAATTGTGGGAAGGTGGCAACAGAGTGTTATAAATTGATTGTGGGAAGATGACCATAGATTGTGAATTGACCGTAAGGTAGAGTAGTACGCAAGTGTTACAAAGGTGATATATGCCGGTTACTCGATCCGGTGAGTCGTATCCGAAGTACAGGTGAGACCGACAGCCTTGGGTGGTATCAAAGTTGTTAAGGACACCCCCAGGAAGCAGAAGCACAGATCGGTTAAGCCCAGTAGCAGAAGAAACGAAGCGCATTAGCAGTGATTCCGGTAGCATTCCGGTAGAACATACTGCAATTTCGGTAGATTTCGGTGTAATTTTGGCACAGTCTGTAGAAGATACAGTAACTTCGGAGTCTACAGGAACACATTGTGCAGTTGATCCGACACTGTCTGGTCAAGATTCAAACCTCTCTGAGGATAGAGGTGTGTTATCAAGAGAAACCATTGCTGGTGAAAGAATACCTTGGATTGGGGAAAGTTCCACTAATTCCGGTGGGAGTTCGGTCCCAGTTGCAGAAAATTTATAATTTTCCGGTGATAGTGTGATACTTCCCGGTGAATCTTCATTCCGGACACCACTGTTCGGGGCAAGTTTGCCAACATTTGATACCAAAGAAGAGGATATGCTATTCGAATTGGAAATCCGTAAAAGGTTGAGGGCTATTTTTGAACCGGAAAGTGAGCAGTCTGATCATACAGACTCTGAAGGACCGGAAACACCTCCTCAGAACTCAGGAGATAGTAACAGTACCACCATTAGCACCATGAGTGGACAACAACAACAACAACAACAATAGCAACAACAGCCACTTCCACCTCGACCGGTTCCAACAGGAGTCACCTACACAAAATTCGATGGATTTCCAGGTGATGATCTTGATGCTCATGTACGTACCTTTGAAATAAGTTATGCAGTACTAAACCATCCACTTGATCCCGCGTATAAGGCCATTGTATTTCAATCTACATTAGTTAATGAAGTAGCCAGATGGTTAACAGAGTATGATATCAACCATTTCGGCATCTATGAAGCGGTAAGGGATGTGTTTTTACAGAGGTTCAGGCTGAAGAAGAACCCTGCCGAAATTTTCGATTACATGTAGAACAATAAACAGAAGCTGCACCAGACTGTGCAGGAATATGCCACCCTGTTTAGAACTCATTTGAGACAACTACCTCCGGCACATGCTAATTTACCGGATAATGTCATCACTCAGTGGTTTATTAATGGTTTGACTCCGCAGCTCAGACAGATTATGATCATCCGTTGTGTGGGAGCTATGACACTAGATGCGGTTATTGCAATGGCCTTGCAGCTCGAACATAAGGTTGGAGGCTTTATTGAAGACCTGGAGTGGTTGAAAGCCAGTGAAAATGTTGCAGAGGACACGGCTAGACAGATGTATTGCACTAAGTGCAAGAATCCAGGGCATACCAGTGCTACATGTGCCCTTAATCAGATGTATTGCGCTATCTGCAATACCACCGGACATTCCACCGAAAACTGTGCTTATAACGCCAAAGTGTAGGGACCAGCAACTGTAAATGCTATTACACAAGAACCGGGGCAGCCAACCACCCACTATGTACCACCTCAGATAAGAAATAATTAGCAGCAAGGATACAGAAATTATCGGGGACAGAGGAATACAAACTTCAATATGAATCGCTGGCAGACGGGAACATCACAGGAAGGTACTTCTTTTCCACCACCTCCCTGTCATTTTTTCGGAGAGTTGGGTCACATACAAAGATTCTGTAAAGATGCAGCCGAATATGATCAGAGGAAGAAAGAGTGTCAAAATCCAATGACCAATATGGTCTATATCTCAACAGTGGAAACTCAAGCTACAGTGATTCAAACAAGATCCGGTAAGCAGTTACAACCAGCAGCAGAAGTGTTTGAACCTGGCATCCATGAACAATAGAGAATGTATAACAAAGCTAGCCAATGGACCACCAAAGAGCGTATAGTGTTCCCAGATCCAATTCCGGTGACACAAGTTCCGCTGCCAAAGGAAGGATCGCAGGAACAAGATTCTACCCCAGTAACAGGCGCATCATCTTTAGAATTGGTGAAAAGTACAATTCAAGCAGATCAGGCATGGGAAATTTTATCTAAGGCGTCTATTACTCTCCCTCTTGGACAGTTACTTGCACTAGTGCCAGGAGTTCGACAGCAATTCCAGCAACAGCTCAGTCCTGGGTCTTTCTACATTCTAGCAACGGCAACGGTACAACCAAAAACTGATTCTACGATCGATCATTTGGTCCCTTTAATTACGATATGGTACAAAAATCATAAGATTACTCAAGTACTAATTGATGGTGGGTCTAGTGTAAACATCGCCACTACAACGCTTTGCAAGAAGTTAGGGTGGACCCAAATTGAGCCTGTCCAATTTTTTGTAAGAATGGCTGACCAATCTCGAGTTCATCCGTTGGGACTCGTACGGAATGTCCCGATAACTTTGCAGGGTACAACGTTTAAGATGACTTTTGTCGTCTTAGAACTACCGCAGTCCAGTCTCGATTATAATCTTCTTTTCGGCCGACCCTGGTTGAAATAGGCTAAGGTTATACAGGATTGGTCAGCGCAGGAACTTACTTTTAAGGACAACCACCGTAAATATGTTGTCAAACTAGATGCTATTCAGCCCTGTGAACTCCATGCGAGGCCATATGTAGCAGAGCCGGTCCACATGTTGGATGGCTTATCTGAGGATGAAGAAGAAGCATTTTTGAAGAACAATGAAGATCTGATTTCCTTAGGTACTGTAGATCTGCAATCTATTGTAGACAACTGGAGTTCGGCAACCTGTACGGTGGTGCCTGTAACCGAAGAAGTGGAAACAGAAGATACTACTGTTATGGATGAAGCCGCTCTACAACAAATTTTACAGTCAGCTGACAATCTAGGCAAACCTCGTCAATTCTATGTTCCTGAAGATCAGTTAATCACCTATAATTTGGGAGATGAAATAAATCCACGACCTGTCAAGATAAAGGAAGGATTGTCTGAAGCATTTCAAGCAGATTTGATCCAGCTTCTTTGTGAGTTCTCTGATGTTTTTGCATGGGATTACCGTGATATGAAAGGTCTGGACCCTCGCATCTATCAACATCGGGTCGTGCTTAAACCAGAAGCAAAACCAATTAAACAACCCAGCTACCGCATGAATCCCAACTATGCAGCACAGGTCAAAGCAGAACTTGATCGCCTATTAAAGGTAGGATTCATTGTACCCATTGAGCATGCTGAATGGATCTCTCCGATCGTGATCGTACCAAAGAAAAACAAGCAGCTCCGAATATGTGTGGATTACCAGAAATTGAATGCAGCCACCGTACGTGATCCATTTCCTCTTCCATTTCTTGACACCATGCTGGACAGAGTGGCTGGGCATGAGATGTATTCATTTCTCGATGGTTATAGTGGTTATAACCAGGTCCGAATGGCTGAGCAAGATATACCGAAAACAATGTTTATTACGAATTGGAGTGTTTTTGCTTGTACAATCATGTGGTTTGGGTTAAGAAATGCTCCTAGCACCTTTCAGCGATGTATGCAGGAAATCATCTCACCCTATCTCACTTCTTTTATGCAAGTATATCTAGATGACTTCTCTTTATTCGGTAAGATGGTAGCACACCTGTATCATTTACGGTGTTGCTTTGAGAAATGTCGGGAATACCGACTCTACCTGAACCCCACCAAATCTGTCTTTGTGGTTTCTTGTGGTAAGCTTCTTGGCCATATTGTATCTGCACAGGGCATACAAGTTGATCCAGACAAAGTTGCAGCCGTGTTAGAAGCACCTGTGCCTACTACGCCGAAAGAAGTGATGCGCTTCATGGGTCAAGTCAGGTGGCATGGTCGACATTTACGGTGGCTTGCCCATTTGGCAATACCCCTAAATCGGCTAATAACTAGTATTCCTTGAAAATTTGATTGGACTCCGGAATGTCAAACTGCATTTGATCGTCTAAAAGGATTATTAACGCAGGTTCTAATTCTACAACCTCCTGATTAGGAACACCCATTTCATGTTTTTGTAGATGCATCAGATATAGCCATTGGAAGTGTTTTAATGCAACAAACTGATAAGTGGTTTCGGCCTGTCTATTATGCAAGTCGACGGCTTGCTCCTGCTGAAAAGAATTATTCAGTGACTGAAAGAGAATGTCTTGGTTTGGTATATTCTGTAAAGAAATTCCGGCATTATTTGCTAGGCCGAAAAATCATCTTTCATGTAGATCATGCTGCGCTAGTGTATCTGGTTAGGCAGCAACATTTAGGTGGTCGTTTGGCGCATTGGGTTTTATTGTTACAAGAGTTTGATTACGAAGTGATTCATCGACCCAGCACTGCACATGCATTAGCAGATTTTCTCTCTCGATTAGATTCCGGTGAAGCTCCGGTCGGTGTTGATGACACCACACCAGCAATTTATATTACTGAAACAACTAGTAATGAATCTGCAGAACCTCTTGTGACACCGACCTACTATGATCAGTTATTAACCTTTCTTACTGATGGATGTCTTCCCCCTCAAACTTCTCCTGCTATGCGTCGAAAAATTGCAGTTTATAGTCGCAGATTCTAGTTGATTGCTGAACAGTTGTACTACATGGATCACACTGGGATCTTGCTTCGTTGTATTCCACCACATGAAGTAAACTCGGTTATTGCTATGGCACACTCAATACCCTCCAGTGGACATTTTGCAGCAAATTTAACGCACCGAAAAATTCTGCAAAGTGGGCTCTAGTGGCCTACTATGTATAGAGATGTGACTTAGTTTGTGCAGCAATGTGACAATTGTCAGCAATCTGGATAGCCTTTACAATGCCATTTCTTTCCTCTGCAACCTGTATTACCTTTGGAACCTTTTCAGAAATGGGGTCTTGATTTTATTGGACCAATTATGAAGGAGAGTGTAAATCTCCTAAAGAACAAGCTACCCTTGATATTAGACCACCTCTAGACCAAGAATAACTTTAGACTCCATAGAATTTTAGAAATCAACTGTCACATTATCAAGAAATTGATCAACTGTGAAGAAATCACTTCTCTGAAAAGTCTGCTGCAATTTAATCACTCATTGACTAATCAATCCTATAAAGTTTTTAATAAAACTTTGTACAATGCTTCGCCTTAAGATTGCACAACTTCTCCAAGTTAAATTTCTCAAAATGATTAAGTATATTGTGAGAAATGTGTGAAACACTTCACCTATGTCTGAAACTGCTTCTTTGCAATGGCGACTTTGACACCTGCAACTTCTTAACACTGGTTCTCCCAAAGTAAATCCCGTTTGATCAAGATCTTTTAACCATAGATGGCTTCCCTCTCAACTTAGATTTTGAGCCCTCACTTGTGTAAAACTTTACACTGAGCATGGAGCAATGTCCATTTCTTTGACCACGAAATTTGCACCAGCTTCAGACAACTCTCAGAACATCTTCACATATGAATGTTCCTCAACAAAATTCTCTCAGTCTGATTACAATTAAACACTTAAACTCTGGCCATAGATAGATTGACTATGGACTTAGATACGTGCAAAAGGATTCCTCAAACTAACAAACACAGAAGGAGAATAGGAGAGAAGATCGACACTCCATATCTGAAACTTTCACTTATATTTTTCTTCATACATCTGATGGATGATTTTTACAACGTACATCAACTAACTCATCTCAAACTCAATTCTCTATCTCATACGACTATAAGCATGCACTTATATATATATACAAGTCCCAACTCATAACTACTTCAAATAAATTGAAGTATCTAAAGAACTAATATACATTTGATTAAAGGACTTTGTTATCTGATTCTTTTCTTCAATCCATGACATTGATCTTCAATCTTCTCTTTATGTCTTTACTTCTAGCCTTTGTATAATCACAATTTATTGATTGTTCTGCTCCAACAGCTCCCCCTCAATCATCAATTGTGATTATCTGTACCTTCTTTATTCCTGCCATATCTTTGAACTTCTGCAACTTTGGTCCATCTAAACTCTTTGTCATCATATCTGCAAGTTGATCTTTTGTAGGAGTATGCATCACTTCAATTTCATTATCAATAACCTTTTCTCTCAAGAAATGGTACTGTATTTCAATATGTTTAGTTCTAGCATGAAATACAGGATTAGCTGCCAAGTATAGAGAACTCATATTATCACCACAAATGATAGGAGTACTCTGAATCACATCAAAACTCTTCATGAGTGTCTTTAGCCATATTACCTCCTTTGCAGCTTCCACCATACCTTTGTATTCTGCTTCTGTAGATGACAAAGCAACTGTATGTTGCTTCTTAGAACACCATGAAATCAATTTGTCTCCTACATAGCACAAATATCCATGTGTTGATCTTCTATCATCCACATTACCTGCCCAATCTGCACCACTATATATCTTCACTTTTGTATCAGAAGTAAAACCATAGTACAATCCTTCTTTGAGTGTACCCTTGATGTACCTAAGTACTCTTTGTCCTGCAATCCAATGTTCCTTTCTAGGACAATGCATGAATTGAGATAGACCTCCAACTGCATATGATAGATCAGGCCTTGTTAATGTAGCATAAATCAAGCTACCCACCAAACTCTGATAGAGCTTCATGTCTCTGAGTTCTTCTCCTCCATATCTAGTCAATTTATGATTGACTTCCATTGGAGTTGGTGCTATCCTGCAATCTTCCATTTTAAATTTGGTTAGCAAATTTTTCAGATACCTTTCTTGAGTCACATATACTGCATGTTGAGTATATGAAATCTCCATTCCCAAGAAGAATGACAAATTTCCCAAATCACTGATTTTGAATTCTTTCTCCATCTGTTTCTTAATCATATGTATGCCCTTGTCATCTGTTCCTCTAAGTATTATGTCATCAACATAAATACAAACATAAATAAATCCATCTTGACTTGCTTTGATTAGCAAGCTACTATCTGCCTTTGATGCTTGAAACCCAAGTTCCTTCAAGAATTTTACAAGCCTATAGTTCCATGCCCTTGGGGCTTGCTTTGACCCATACAAAGCTCTTTTGAGCTTACACACATAATTTGGATACATCTGATCCTTGAAACCATCTGGTTGCTCCATGTAGACTTCATCTGAAATGTAACCATTCAAAAAAGCATTTTTAACATCTAGTTGAGATAATTTCCAACCTTTGCAAGCAGCAATTGCTATGAGAGTCCTGATGGTTGTCATTTTTGCCACAGGACTATAGGTCTCATCATAATCCACTCCATATGTCTGTGCATACCCTTTCACAACAAGTCTTGCCTTGTATCTAGACACACTTCCATCTGCAAATCTTTTTGTTTTGTAAACCCATTTACAACCAATGATTTTCTGACTATTTGGTTTAGGAACCAAATCCCAAGTCTGATTCTCTATCAATGCATCATACTCCTCTTGCATGGCATCTTCCCAATTCTTCTTCCCTTTGGCCTCTTCATATGTAGAAGGGTCTTCATCTGTTTTAACCAAGTAAGCATAATCCTTAGTAGTCAGAAATGATGTATCATAGCTATACCTTGTAGGTTGCCACTTATGCCTAGATGACCTCCTCACTTCTGCACTTTTTGAAGTTTCTGGTTCATCAACTTCTGGATCAAATCTTGGCCTTTCTTCAGCTTCAATCTGTACTTCACAACTCTCTTCTTCATCAACAATTTGAACCTTTGATTTACCTTTCTTCTGATTCATGACTTCTTCAAGTTATGTATATGCATTATATTTACCTGCATACCAAGTACCTTGCTCATCAAATGTAACATCCTTGGACACAAGGAAGTGCTTTGTGGATGGACTCCACAACCTGTATCCCATTTGCTTATCATCATAACCAATGAATACATATTTTTCTGCCTTAGGCTCCAACTAATGCCTCAATTGTGATGGCACGTATGCATATGCCAAGCATCCAAATATTCTGCAATGATCCAAGGTAGGTCTCTTACCCCACCAAGCTTCATATGGTGTCATACCCTGCAAAGCTTTACAAGGCAATCTATTAACCAAATATGTGGCTGTATTTACAGCCTCAGCCCACAAATAATTAGGGCAATTCTTTTCTTTCATCATGGACCTTGCAAATTCAACAAGTGTTCTATTCCTCCTTTCTGCTACACCATTTTGTTGAGGAGAGTACCTACAAGTAACTTCTCTTTTTATACCTGCATTCCACAAGTAATCACTAAACTCATTGGAGAAATACTCTCCCCCTCCATCTCACCTTAGTCTCTTCAATTTTTGACCTGTAATTCTTTCTGCATATGAATGAAAGTGTTTAAATGTATTAAACACTTCTGATTTGTCTTTGATCACATAGATTGTGATCCACCTGGTAGCATCATCAACATATATGACATAATATCTTGAACCATTTATACTAAAGTCCTTTGAAGGACCCCACACATCTGTGTGTACCAATTCAAGTCTTTCTGTATACATAAAACCATGTTTATTGTATGATTGTTTATGGGCCTTACCTAACTGACATGCTTCACACTTGTATGTCATATGTTGACCTGCAATGTTAGGCAATCCAAGCACTGAACCATTGTTAATCATGTCTTTGATACCTCTTTCATTGAAGTGTCCAAGTCTCTTATGCCAAAGATCCAATTCAGATACTTTCTGCTCTCCATATGTGAACATAGCATGTCCAACATTTCCTTGTACCTTCAATGTGAATAGCCTTCCTTCCTTCTTTCCTGTAACAACCTGTTTATACCCTTGACTAGGGTCTTCAACATAGACTCCATCATTGGTAAACCTTACCTCATATCCTTTTTCCACAATTTGACCTACATTGATCAAATTCATTGGAATTGCGGGAACATAAAGAACCTTACTCAGAAGAGTGCTCCCATCTTTAGCTTTGACTGAACCAATTGACTTCACCTTATGCTTTGTATTATCACCTGTCTGAACTGTATGATTAATTGCATTATGATCTAGATCAGTCATCAAAGTAATATTTCCACTTCAATGATTACTACATCCTGAATCAATATAGAACACTCTCATGTCCTCATGTGAAGTTTCACAAGTTGCATTCATAATGAGAGTCGAGTTCTCCTTCTGATCTAATGCATAGTTGTAGTAGGTGTTATTATAGGATTGATTTTGGAAGCTTCTTCCTCCAGCTCTTCCAAAAGAATTCCTACCACCTCTACCTCTGAAGTTTCCTCTCTGAAATCTACCACCTCTTGCTCTTTTATTAAAGTTCTGATTAAAATTACCATTGCTTTGATTATTATGCCAACAATCATGAGATAGATGATTGGTCTTACCACATATCCAACAAGCTCTTGCATTATCTTTGTTGTTTCTGCCTCTTCCTCTACTTCTGCCATTTCCTCTTCCTCTTATGAAATTTGCTTGGTTTGAAGTACCTTCTTCTTCACCTGATTGTTGCTTTCCTTTGCTAGCTTTCTTCTTGTCTTTAGAGTACATTGCATGACCTGCACTCTTATCAACATCTCCTTTGATATCATTCTCAAAAGTTAGCATATGTCCTAACAATTGATTCAAATCAGGAGTGAAATGATCTAAAGAAAGTTCTGTAGACAAAATAAAAGGCTTCCACTTCTCATCTCCTCTTAGCCCTGTGAGAATTTGTCTTACCAACTTATCTTCTTCAATGTCTTCATCCACTGCACCTAAGGAATCTGCAATGTCCTTCATCTTTGTTACATAATCAGATATTGATTGTGAAGCCTTCTTCTTGAAGGTAGTAAACTCTGCCCATAGTGAAGCCTTTCTTGATTTGGTAGTGTTTTGGAAATACTCTTCCAAAGCATTCCAAATGTCACATGCACTTTCAAGTCCTCTAATGTGAGGAAGCAAGTAGTCATTGACTGCCATGTAGATTATGCTCCTTGCTTGAGCATCCTTCTTCATCCAATTCTTCATGTCTGCAAGCTCCTCTCTAGTTGGAACACTAGAGTCTCTAAATTCTGGCTTTTCTTCCTCTCTTGTGATGTATCCCATCAGATCTTTGCTCATAAGATGAGCTTCCATCCTCATTGACCATGCAGGATAGTTCTCTCTATCCAACTTCTCAATTTGGAGACTACCTCCCATTGTTTCTTTACCTGTATTGCCAAATCTTTAATCTTTATGAGAAATAAATGTACCTTGACTTCGAATCTTACTCCTTCTGATCCTTTTGACAACTTCAATGTGTCTTCTTCCAAGCTTTCTTCAACCTTTATCCTTTTGCACCTTCGAGATGTAAAGATCTGTATTTCTGCAGCAGTCGGAGTCTTCTTCACTTCAATTTTGACACATCGTGCTCTGATACCACTGAAGGAGAGTGTAAATCTCCTAAAGAACAAGCTACCCTTGGTATTAGACCACCTCTAGACCAAGAATAACTTTAGACTCCATAGAAGTTTAGAAATCAACTGTCACATTATCAAGAAATTGATCAACTGTGAAGAAATCACTTCTCTGAAAAGTCTGCTGCAATTTAATCACTCATTGACTAATCAATCTTGTAAAGTTTTTGATAAAACTTTGTACAATGCTTTGCCTTAAGATTGCGCAACTTCTCCAAGTTAAATTTCTCAAAATGATTAAGTATATTGTGAGAAATCTGTGAAACACTTCACCTATGTCTGAAACTGCTTCTTTGCAATGGCGACTTTGACACCTGCAACTTCTTAACACTGGTTCTCCCAAAGTAAATCCCGTTTGATCAAGATCTTTTAACCATAGATGGCTTACCTCTCAACTTAGATTTTGAGCCCTCACTTGTATAAAACTTTACACTGAGCATGGAGCAATGTCCATTTCTTTGACCACGAAATTTGCGCCAGCTTCAGACAACTCTCAGAACATCTTCACATATGAATGTTCCTCAACAAAATTCTCTCAGTCTGATTACAATTAAACACTTAAACTCTGGCCATAGATAGATTGACTATGTACTTAGATACGTGCAAAAGGATTCCTCAAACTAACAAACACAGAAGGAGAATAGGAGAGAAGATCGACACGCCATATCTGAAACTTTCACTTATATTTTTCTTCATACATCTGATGGATGATTTTTACAATGTACATCAACTAACTCATCTCATACTCAATTCTCTATCGCATGCGACTATAAGCATGCACTTATATATATATACAAGTCCTAACTTGTAACTACTTCAAATAAATTGAAGTATCTAAAGAACTAATATACATTTGATTAAAGGACTTTGTTATCTGATTCTTTTCTTCAATCCATGACATTGATCTTCAATATTCTCTTTATGTCTTTACTTCTAGCCTTTGTATAATCACAATTTATTGATTGTTCTGCTCCAACAAATTACACCTCCAGCAATCCTTAGCAACAATCGCTACATTCTGACATGTACAAATTATGCTACCAGATGGGCAGAAGCTTGGGCCTTACGATCCGCCACAGCTGTTTCGGTGGCCAAATGCCTGATGAAGGACGTATTCCCACGTTATGGATTACCTTTGGAACTTGTCACAGATCAAGGGACACACTTTGTCAACAATTTAATGCGAGTGCTAACACACACTTTTCAGATTCTACATAAATTCAGTTCACTGTATTATCCTCGTGCTAATGGCTTAGCTGAAAGTACCAACAAGACCTTGCTAAGTATGCTTCGAAAATTGATTGTGGAATCACCAGAAAGATGGGATCAGTTACTACCTGCAGTATTATGGGCATACCGAACTACATACAAAGTAGCAACCGGACTGACTCCTTTCAAGCTGGCTTATGGGCTAGAAGCAATTGCACCAATGGAACTTGTGGTACCCAGTTTACGCGTGCCTATCACTCAGAAATTGTTACCTGAAGACTCTTTATCATTTCGATTGGATACACTCAGAGACTTGGATGAACATCGTTGGGAAAGTTTTCTGACCCTTTAAGAAGTTCAGTTGCGGCAAGCACGTACTCATAATCGCTTTCTTAAAACTCCAGTTTTTACGGTGGGACAACTTGTGTTATTTTATAATGCTAAATCAAATCGTGCGGCTGGAAAATTCAAATTACGATGGTTTGGTCCTTACCGGATTAGTGAATAAGTGGGCCCAGCTACGTTTTGGTTGACTACCTTGACCGGAATTCCTCATCCTAAAGTGATAAATGGTTCAAAGTTGTGGCCGTATCATCAAGCACCTGATTCGCACTGAAGTGTTCTGCGATTGCCCGCGTTTTTTTTCTTTTCTTTTCTTTTCTTTTCCTTTTTTTTAGTTTTGCGTGTTCGATGAATAAAGACCATAAATTGCTCGTTTTGCTACATAACCATGAATAATCGCTGCCTTTTGTTATTGATTTTGCTCATGCATGCACACCGTAGTTATGAAGGTTATCCTCTCAACATCGCGCGATGATTAGCATTTTTGATAGCCTCCCATTACCAAGTATCTACTTAATCTTCTTCTCTTCGCTGTTAATCGCTATTGTGTCAGCGTGTTCTGTGTGCTTTGCGTTTTTTGTAATCACTGTGTATTCGTGCTACTTTGCGTGCGCATCATGGAAGCCCTGGCAAACTTTGCTACCTTCCGTGACGGACTTCCTCAGGACGTAAGTGAATTCTTGCGTGTCCGAGGTTTGTCCAACTTTGCTGAATTGCCCTGGAATTCAATGGAGTGTCATTCATACTATGCTCAGATAATTGCTGCTATTGCCGCCACACCTGCTACGGAGCAGAGTTGGCCTATTACGTGTTTCCCCTCTCGTGTTGTAATCACCATGCAGTCATTTGCTGCTGCTTTTCGACTCTCTCCGGAAGGACGAGAGAATGGTCCTAACTTTCCAACCGCTACGATGAATCATTTGTTTCCCAGGAACTCTTCGAATGAGTATGCCATACTCTGTCGCCCTGAGCCTGAAAGAAGAGCTTTACAATTTTCAGTAGCCATATTAAACTTACAAAAATGCACTTATGGGATTTCTCGCCCATTCTACTGAAGGAGAGTGTAAATCTCCTAAAGAACAAGCTAACCTTGGTATTAGACCACCTCTAGACCAAGAATAACTTTAGACTCCATAGAATTTTAGAAATCAACTGTCACTATCAAGAAATTGATCAACTGTGAAGAAATCACTTCTCTGAAAAGTCTGCTGCAATTTAATCACTCATTGACTAATCAATCCTGTAAAGTTTTTGATAAAACTTTGTACAATGCTTCGCCTTAAGATTGCGCAACTTCTCCAAGTTAAATTTCTCAAAATGATTAAGTATATTGTGAGAAATGTGTGAAACACTTCACCTATGTCTGAAACTGCTTCTTTGCAATGGCGACTTTGACACCTGCAACTTCTTAACACTAGTTCTCCCAAAGTAAATCCCGTTTGATCAAGATCTTTTAACCATAGATGGCTTACCTCTCAACTTAGATTTTGAGCCTTCACTTGTGTAAAACTTTACACTGAGCATGGAGCAATGTCCATTTCTTTGACCATGAAATTTGCGCCAGCTTCAGACAACTCTCAGAACATCTTCACATATGAATGTTCCTCAACAAAATTCTCTCAGTCTGATTACAATTAAACACTTAAACTCTGGCCATAGATAGATTGACTATGGACTTAGATACGTGCAAAAGGATTCCTCAAACTAACAAACACAGAAGGAGAATAGGAGAGAAGATCGACACGCCATATCTGAAACTTTCACTTATATTTTTCTTCATACATCTGATGGATGATTTGTACAATGTACATCAACTAACTCATCTCATACTCAATTCTCTATCTCATACGACTATAAGCATGCACTTATATATATATACAAGTCCTAACTCGTAACTACTTCAAATAAATTGAAGTATCTAAAGAACTAATATACATTTGATTAAAGGACTTTGTTATCTGATTCTTTTCTTCAATCCATGACATTGATCTTCAATCTTCTCTTTATGTCTTTACTTCTAGCCTTTGTATAATCACAATTTATTGATTGTTCTGCTCCAACAGCTCCCCCTCAATCATCAATTGTGATTATCTGTACCTTCTTTATTCCTGCCATATCTTTGAACTTCTGCAACTTTGGTCCATCTAAACTCTTTGTCATCATATCTGTAAGTTGATCTTTTGTAGGAGTATGCATCACTTCAATTTCCTTATCAATAACCTTTTCTCTCAAGAAATGGTACTGTATTTCAATATGTTTAGTTCTAGCATGAAATACAGGATTAGCTGCCAAGTATAGAGAACTCATATTATCACCACAAATGATAGGAGTACTCTGAATCACATCAAAACTCTTCATGAGTGTCTTTAGCCATATTACCTCCTTTGCAGCTTCCACCATACCTTTGTATTCTGCTTCTGTAGATGACAAAGCAATTGTATGTTGCTTCTTAGAACACCATGAAATCAATTTGTCTCCTACATAGCACAAATATCCATGTGTTGATCTTCTATCATCCACATTACCTGCCCAATCTGCACCACTATATATCTTCACTTTTGTATCAGAAGTAAAACCATAGTACAATCCTTCTTTGAGTGTACCCTTGATGTACCTAAGTACTCTTTGTCCTGCAATCCAATGTTCCTTTCTAGGACAATGCATGAATTGAGATAGAACTCCAACTGCATATGATAGATCAGGCCTTGTTAATGTAGCATAAATCAAGCTACCCACCAAACTCTGATAGAGCTTCATGTCTCTGAGTTCTTCTCCTCCATATGTAGTCAATTTATGATTGACTTCCATTGGAGTTGGTGCTATCCTGCAATCTTCCATTTTAAATTTGGTTAGCAAATTTTTCAGATACCTTTCTTGAGTCACATATACTCCATGTTGAGTATATGAAATCTCCATTCCCAAGAAGAATGACAAATTTCCCAAATCACTGATTTTGAATTCTTTCTCCATCTGTTTCTTAATCATATGTATGCCCTTGTCATCTGTTCCTGTAAGTATTATGTCATCAACATAAATACAAACATAAATAAATCCATCTTCACTTGCTTTGATTAGCAAGCTACTATCTGCCTTTGATGCTTGAAACCCAAGTTCCTTCAAGAATTTTACAAGCCTATAGTTCCATGCCCTTGGGGCTTGCTTTAACCCATACAAAGCTCTTTTGAGCTTACACACATAATTTGGATACATCTGATCCTTGAAACCATCTGGTTGCTCCATGTAGACTTCATCTGAAATCTAACCATTCAAAAAAGCATTTTTAACATCTAGTTGAGATAACTTCCAACCTTTGCAAGCAGCAATTGCTATGAGAGTCCTGATGGTTGTCATTTTTGCCACAGGACTATAGGTCTCATCATAATCCACTCCATATGTCTGTGCATACCCTTTCACAACAAGTCTTGCCTTGTATCTAGACACACTTGTTTGTTATTGACTCCAAGTTGTCCTCTCCAATCATGAAGTACAAAAGAATTAACAAATCATCTTTATTTTGTCAATCCTAGGAATATCCATAAGACCACAGCCCCTTCTAGATGATAGATTCAAGGAAATAAGAGATTGATGACTGGATTGCTGAGAAAAATTGAAGATGAAGAGAAAATCTAGGGATTACCATATCTAAGGCAAATCTCCATCATTTTCTATGATCTTTGTGTCAAAACCATGCTATTTTATCAGCAGAATACAAATATGAACTCAAAATTGAAAAATATGACCTGTATCACAGAGACGAGACAATCGCGATTCTTTACCTACAGACGATTTTCACAATTCTGGAACTTTCTTCAGTCCTTTTCCACTCATTACATCAGTAAACCTCTCTCTTCATACAACTCATTCAGTAATACACAAATGTAACTCACAAATCTCCATGATTAAGCAAGAAACAAGCTCTCACATCAAAGAAAATACACTCAACAGGAGAAAACACGATTTCTGCAGAAACTCTCTCTTCTCTATTGATAGCATGTACAAATGATTAACCAACCTCTCCAAAATAGAGAAAATTGACTTATATACATTTTCAAGTGTCCCTTTTCACACTTGAAATTTGGTCCTTTTCTCTAATTTCCTAAAAATATGCTATCTGGGAGTTTCTAAAAATTCTATAAAAATTACATGAGGTCCATTGCTACATAAGGAAGACTCTTCCTTATTTTCTCAACAATTTTGCACTTTTTGGAAAAGCATTTTGATGAAAAAAATTAGTAAAAAGCCAAAAAAACTTGTAGATTATTTATGAAAAATTGTTGAAAAAATAAGGAAGAGTCTTCCTTATGTAGCAATGGACCTCATGTAATTTTTATAGAATTTTTAGAAACTCCCAGATAGCATATTTTTAGGAAATTAGAGAAAAGGACCAAATTTCAAGTGTGAAAAGGGACACTTGAAAATGTATATAAGTCAATTTTCTCTATTTTGGAGAGGTTGGTTAATCATTTGTACATGCTATCAATAGAGAAGAGAGAGTTTCTGCAGAAAGCGTGTTTTCTCCTGTTGAGTGTATTTTCTTTGATGTGAGAGCTTGTTTCTTGCTTAATCATGGAGATTTGTGAGTTACATTTGTGTATTACTGAATGAGTTGTATGAAGAGAGAGGTTTACTGATGTAATGAGTGGAAAAGGACTGAAGAAAGTTCCAGAATTGTGAAAATCGTCTGTTGGTACAGAATCGCGATTGTCTCGTCTCTGTGATACAGGTGATATTTTTCAATTTTGAGTTCATATTTGTATTCTGCTGATAAAATAGCATGGTTTTGACACAAAGATCATAGAAAATGATGGAGATTTGCCTTAGATATGGTAATCCCTAGATTTTCTCTTCATCTTCAATTTTTCTCAGCAATCCAGTCATCAATCTCTTATTTCCTTGAATCTATTATCTAGAAGGGGCTGTGGTCTTATGGATATTCCTAGGATTGACAAAATAAAGATGATTTGTTAATTCTTTTGTACTTCATGATTGGAGAGGACAACTTGGAGTCAATAACAAACATTTTTTGGCGCCGTTGCCGGGGAACATTCCAAGAACTTCTTTGAAGTTGGACCTTTGCTGGATCTTCTGTTGATGATGGTAACCAACACAAGAAAAAGGTAAAATTCATCAATTAAGAAATGTGCACATGAATAGGTAGATGTCATTGTTTGTCTTTGGGGGAAAAAGAAAGCAATGGATGTCTTGTAGAATTGGAAGTGCTGAAATCTTTGTAAATTGATAGTTGCTCATCATATTGTTGAAGTAAAAGTGCAGGTGTGTGGAAGATTTGAGCCAAGAAAGCTGAAGATTGAGGTAACTTGAGTCTATCCTTGCATGTTTAGAGTTCTTTTTGCCCAAGTACTAGGCACCATGGGTGATCTTGGGAAGATAACATGGCGATACTAAGGAAAGGACAGTTAAAGTAGCTAGATGTAAGTATACATGATTCAGTTGTTAACCAAGTCTGAGCATTAATCTTGAGTTGTTCTGCATTTTGAAAAAAAATGTGATTGAGTTTATCTTTGCAAAAATTGATTGCCTTCCATAACACTTTTTCATTTGAGAAATTTTCTTTTCTACTTTAGTGATAGCTAAGGACATAGAAACTCATAACCAATCAAGAATCATGGGATCAGTGGATCTCCAAAACCAGAAACCCTAAGTAAAGTGTTCACCTTTACTTTTAGGGCAAAAATACCAAACAAATTCATAAAACTCATCAAAAATCATCAAACAAATTTCTTTTCTTGTTAGAAAGTTGGAGTAAGGTGTTGTGGATAAGAGTGATTGTGGGAAAGTGGAAAAAGAAACAAAAAAATGGGCAAAAAACCAGAAAATTAGAAAACACGATTCTCTGCACAGAATCGCGATTTCTGTAAAAAGTGTTGATCTTGGAATAACATGTCAAAGTGACTGTTGAATTGGAGTTGTTGAAGGGTGTTGAAGGTAATCAGGAAGAAAAAAATACTCAGATTAGCATAAATTTAAAAAGTATGAAAAAACACGATTTTCTGTACAAAATCGTGACTTTCTGAGTTGTGGTTTTGGTTCAATATTTCAGGAATTGGGAGGATTTCAAAGAAGAGAAGGTATTGAAAGAAGGCAAGGACATAGAATACTCAAATTGCACAAGGAAAGATCTACAGAAAAAAAAAACACGATTCTCTACACAAAATCGCGATTTTCTGTAAAGAAATTTTTTTGGAATATCTAGCAAATTTGGGTACATTGAGATAAGGAAGTGTAAAGGAGGTCAGTAAGATTGAGTTAGTAAAATTAAACAAGTGAAAGAGTGTGGAAAATTAGAAATCACACAAAATCGCGATTTTCTGAAGTCTATAAAAACCTGGAATAGAAGGAAAAGTTCATTTTGAGTAAGAGTGAGAGAGAGAGAGAGTGAGCAGAATCGCGATTTTCTGCAAACAAAGTATTTCAGAGTCTCTTGGACCAAGCAAGCAAGGTAAAGTGTGTCACTATCAGTTTTTTTCATTATCTGAAGGTTTCAACAATTGAAAATCGCAAAAAAAAAAAAAAAGGAATATTAGGAAATTACGGAATCGCGACTCTGTGTTTTTTTTGAGTTTACAGTGAAAAAAATTAAATTTTTGAAGGATTCTTTCATTGCATGTTAGAGAAATGACTAGGCGATTCTATAGGTAAAATCAAAAGTAAAAAATCACTATCAAAAAATTTATAAGAAATTTGATCAAAATCGCGATTCTGTAATTACACTCAAAATCGTGATTTTGTGACTTAAGAACAACATCGCGATTCCCAGAACGCAATTTTCATAAGAAAATCGTGTTTTTAACAATCTGTGAGCAATCACGATTGTCTGGGAACAAAATCGTGAAAATCACGATTTTCAGAACAAAATCGTGAAAAACACGATTTTCATCACAAAATCGTGAAAAACACGATCTTCATCACAAAATCGTGAAAAACACGATTTTCATCACAAAATCGTGAAAAACACGATTTTCATCACAAAATCGTGAAAAACACGATTTTCTCACAAAATCGTGAAAACCACGATTTTTATCACAAAATCGTGGAAAACACGATTTTCACACAAAATCGTGAAAAACACGATTTTCACACAAAATCGTGAAAAACACGATTTTCATCACAAAATCGTGAAAAACACGATTTTCACACAAAATCGTGAAAAACACGATATTCAACACAAAATCGTGACAAACACGATTTTCAATAGAAAATCGTGAAAAACACGATTTCATCCAGAAAATCGTAAAAAAACAATAAATTAGGTAGAAAATCGTGACAAACACGATTTTCAACAGAAAATCGTGAAAAATACGATTTTATCCAGAAAATCGTAAAAAAACAATAAATTAGGTAGAAAATCGTGACAAACACGATTTTCAATAGAAAATCGTGAAAAACACGAATTTATCCAGAAAATCGTGACAAACAAGATTTTGGACAGAAAATTGTGGAAAATCAATACTTTAGTTAGGAAATTGTGATCAACACTCTTTTGAGTATTAAAATTGTCAAGGTTAGTTGAATGATACTTAGGTCTGGAAATAAACTAAATTCACTTTCCAAACAAGACCCAACAAGGAAGGAGAAAGAGCCAGAAAGTAGCAAAAGACAAGAAAGAAGTTTAGGGCAAGAAAACAGCATGGAAAACCTGAATGAAACAAATGAGCCAATGGAAACTGGGGATTTTAGAAACATTCTCAAATATATGTACACAAATAGGTTTGGAACCTATGTATATCAGGATGGAATGCATAAATTTCTTATCAGATTGAGAAATTTAGAAGTTCCCCTGAATATAACCCCAGTAGCCCAATTTAAAGATGGAAGATATGAAGACAGGCAAGGATGTGTATACATATTCTCTCAAGACCCAGAAAATTCAAATGACCTAGGGCAATGTGCTGACAAGGGACCTTGGGAACATAACATGGAGCAAACAAATCTACCCAGGCCAAATGAACATTACACTGGTAATGAACAACAACATGGGAGGAGGACACATATTTCCCCAAATCCCTTTGACAAGGAATCAGAAGGATACAATGACTTCCCACTCAGAAGAAGACCTCATTGGCAACCTCAGGGTAGAATGCTTAGACCATACCAAGTAGCCAAATGCATGAAGAACCAATATGAGGGGTATTCAGATCCTCATGCTCATGCTGCAGAATTTAGGCAATTGATTAGAGCTGAGGAAGTAGAAGACTACAAAGTACAGTTTGAGGCATTTGGACTAACCCTAACAGGTCCAGCCTTATCCTGGTTCATTCCTTTGAGAAAGGAAATGTACCTGGACATTGAATCTTTCTTAGAAGCTTTCATTGGGGAATTCTCTAAGACTGGGATAAAACATAGTACAGCCACATTAATACATAGCTTCAAACAACAAAAGGAGGAAAATGTTAGAGAAGCAGCTAGAAGATTTAAACAATACATTGATAGATGCCCAAGAGAGGAAGTACCTTCCATGGCAAAACAGGTATCTTTATTCATTGAGGGTTTGAGAAGTGCCCAACTAAGAACCCTAGTGTACTATAGAAGATGTCCTGATTTAGCAGCCTGTGTTAAGGAAGCAATAGATTTGGAGGACAACAGAGGTCAAGATCTGTTAGCATTTGATCAACCTAGATCATATGAAGACAAAATTCCTCCAGCAGAAGAGTTGGCTCAGGCTATTGCTAAAGCCCTAGAGGTAAGCACTAAAACTAATCTGATAAACTCTAGGATAAACACAAATAAGAAATGTTATATTTGTGGAGAAAATCATCTGGCACAACAATGCCCATATCAGAAGCCACCACACTTACAAGATAGAAAAACACTTAAGTACTGTACACTAGAGAGAAAATGGACAAACCATACCAGGGAGGAATGCTTCTATAACAAACAACCCATCAAGGAAAGAGATTATATGACTCAAAGGGAATCAGGCTACACTGAACAACCAAGACCTGTGCTTGGACAACAACCTCCTATACCAACTAATGTGGTACCAATCAAGTACACACCAATAGAGGAGGGGAATTCAAGACTAAGATCACCATATAAGGAAGAATATCAATGGAGTGAGGGATATCAAGAAGATTGGGAAGAATATGAAATAAGAGAACCTGAGTTAAAAGCCCTAGACTTGGGAAACGGGAAAATTGAAATGGACACAGCAACATTTATGTACATTACCAACAATTACATGTCCAACCAAAAACCTCAATTCAAAGGGGGACCAAAGATAACTTGTTATAGGTGTGGGGGAGAGCATTTCATTAGCGACTGTCCGCAACCCCCTACATTGAGAATAGAAGGAGCCTACTGTAAGGATTGTGGCAGAGAACATTTGATAAAAGATTGCCCAAAAAATCCCCAAAAACAACAAAACACACCTAATAACATACCTTTAAAAACAGTTAACATTATGGAACAAGAAGAATTGAGTGAAAATGACCAAGTTGGAATAAATATTATAACAAGGGCTCAAGCCAAGCAACAAGGAACAATTAAGGAACAAAATGAAGGTTCAGTATCAAAGGTGAAAAGAAATAGACAAAAAGGGAAATGGGAAAAGAAGAGAAGGATGGGCAAAAATTTGGAAGAAGACAATCAGGATCAGTCAAAAAGTACTCCTCCTCAAAAGACACAAAATCAGTTTGAAATAGGAAGTTCTCAGAGTCTAGACACCCTAATTAAAGCATATAAGGGAAGGAAAAGGAGTTATGGGCAACTCAGAACAGGAGTTTAATGATGACTATAGGAGAATTACAGAAACTGTTGGAGAAACCAGAAGTTCAAATTGAAATTCAAGATCAAGTGCAGGCAGAAGATACAGATACAAGAGAATATGAAACAAGGGATCTTGATAGAGAACAAGAAAACAATGAACCAGTAGCCAAAGGACCAGAGGAAGAGTACTCTGAAGAGTTTGTTCAGAAGTTACTGACTAGCAGAGAGTCAAGAATGGAGTTTATAAGAAAAATGCATGATGAATATGAAGATCAGATAGTTACATTTGCTTTAAACAAAGGCATTAATCCAGATCAGCACCATTGGGCTGCAGATGGACTGGGAATACCTTTTTGTATGATCTTGGAGAGTATAAAGAACTACCAATTGGCCAGAGTAGGGTTACCTCCAAACAAGTATTTGGAATTTGAAGAAGACATTAATGTCACAAAGGAGTTATTTGAAAGGGCAAATCCAAAATGGAGGAATAAGTGGCTGGATGCCAATAAGGAATGTAGGAAAATCTAGAAAGAGGCACCTCTACATTTAAAGATCAATCCAGCTTATTGCCCAGTTGCTAGAAGAAGAGAATGGACTCTTTTTTGGGAAAGAAGAAAAGAAGGTCAGATTCCAGCAAAATGGTTAAACTTCCCAAAGATAGCAGGTCCGAAGGCAGGAACTTGGCCTACAAAGAGTTATATGGTGAACACTGCTGAGTCAGTTATATCAAATTATAAAGATGTTAATGACCCTGCTTGTATATTACTCATCAGAATAATGAGATTAATTTTGGCCTGTATAGAAACATACACGGATACTGATGTCAGAATTTTGAACTACATTGGTTTTAACTCTCCAACAGATGCCCTAATATTTGACTTAAGCGAGACACCAGATAGGATCTGTTTGATGGCCTACTATATCAGAATTGTATTTTTGGGTAGCCATTATTTACAGATTTTTGAGGATGCCTTCGATTATGGATTTTTTGAGAGGGAGTCAGAAATTTTTGGAAACCTGTCAGTTATTACCAAGTCCAGACTTACAGCATATGAAGCAGCTTACACAGAATACTTAAAGAAAGATGTCATAGATAAGCCGGAAGCTGCAATACAATGGAGGAAAGCTTTGTTTGAAATGGTCAATAACCTGAATGTCACAGAAAGGAAGAGCCATGATTTGGTGTCACAAGTGTATCAGAGGAAGAAGAAATAAAGCAGAGCTTACACAAGGAAGTCTTTTGTCAGGAGCCAAAAGAGCTAGGAGGGGAAGGATGTTGGAAGATGCACTTTTTGGAAAAGCATTTTGATGAAAAAAATTAGTAAAAAGCCAAAAAAACTTGTAGATTATTTATGCAAAATTGTTGAAAAAATAAGGAAGAGTCTTCCTTATGTAGCAATGGACCTCATGTAATTTTTATAGAATTTTTAGAAACTCCCAGATAGCATATTTTTAGGAAATTAGAGAAAAGGACCAAATTTCAAGTGTGAAAAGGGACACTTGAAAATGTATATAAGTCAATTTTCTCTATTTTGGAGAGGTTGGTTAATCATTTGTACATGCTATCAATAGAGAAGAGAGAGTTTCTGCAAAAATCGTGTTTTCTCCTGTTGAGTGTATTTTCTTTGATGTGAGAGCTTGTTTCTTGCTTAATCATGGAGATTTGTGAGTTACATTTGTGTATTACTGAATGAGTTGTATGAAGAGAGAGGTTTACTGATGTAATGAGTGGAAAAGGACTGAAGAAAGTTCCAGAATTGTGAAAATCGTCTGTTGGTACAGAATCGCGATTGTCTCGTCTCTGTGATACAGGTGATATTTTTCAATTTTGAGTTCATATTTGTATTCTGCTGATAAAATAGCATGGTTTTGACACAAAGATCATAGAAAATGATGGAGATTTGCCTTAGATATGGTAATCCCTAGATTTTCTCTTCATCTTCAATTTTTCTCAGCAATCCAGTCATCAATCTCTTATTTCCTTGAATCTATCATCACCTTCATTGATTGTACCTTATAAGAAACTTAAGTACTCTCTTAGCTGCATCCATGTGTGTTCTTCATGGTGAGTGCATGAACTAATAAGCACTCCAATACTATATGAGATGTCTCCCTTGTATGAGTAGCATATATCATGATATCTACCAATCTTTGATACTCTTTAATGTCTTCAATTTTTTTCACCTTCATAAACACCAAGTTTATGATTCATCTCCAAAGGTGTACCTACACATTTTGTGTTCTTCATTTTGAACTTGAGAAGAAGATCTTGAATGTATCTCCTCTGAGTCAAATACATTCCTTCATCTGTGTATATGACTTGCATACCTAGGAAATATGTGAGCTCACCTAAGTCACTGATTTTGAACTCCTCTTGCATGTGTGTCTTGATTCTTTGAATGCCATTCTGATCATCACCTCTCACAATAATATCATCTACATACACACATAGATAGATAAACTCATTTTGATCCCTTTTGATGAATAAAGAAGGATCTCAATTGCTAGATTTGAACCCTTGACCTTGAAGATATGTAACCAACCTATAATTCCAAGCTCTAGGATCTTGTTTCAATCCATACAATGCTTTCTTAAGTTTGCAAACATAAGATGGATGATTAGGGTTTTCAAAATTAGGTCGTTGTGACATGTATACATCTTCACTTATCCAACCATTTATAAATGCATTTTTTACATCAAGCTAGAGGAGTTTCCAATTCCTTGCAGTAACTACACTTATCAATGTTCTGATTGTAGTCATCTTTGCAACTGGTGAGAATGTTTCCTCATCCTCTATACCATGAGTTTGTGAGCATCCTTTGGCAACTAATCTTGCCTTGTACCTGCAAACTGATCCACATGAATTTCTTTTAACTTTACATGACCATCTACAACCAATTATCTTTTGATGTAGAGACATTGGAACCAAATCCCAAGTTTCCATCTCCTTCAATGAATCTATTTTGTCTTTCATGGCCTTTTCCCAATTAGAGTTTCCCTTTGCCATATGTTGATGGTTCTAGTGAAATTAAATCTTTTGCCAAGTAGATTGAATGCTTCGAACAAATATGGAATCATATCCATACCTTTCTGGTTGTTTCTTCTCTCTTGATGATCTTCTAGGAGCTTGCTTGGAGCATTCTCCAACCTCTTGCATTTTTGCTTTGCCTCTTGAATTCCATAGTTTGCAATCCTTTTCTCTTTGATCTTGGTCATTGTCTGTATCATGTCTTAGATCTTGGACCCATGTATCATTGCTTCCTAATTCATGAGACTCAAAATCAAGATCATATGGTAGAGTTACCTTTTGCTTGTCTTCATCATACCAAGAACTGTGTTCTTCAAATGCAACATCTCTACTTTTAGTGAATTTCTTGCTTGAAGGATTATAGAACATGTAACCCATCTGAATTGAACCATATCCAATAAACACTACATTTGTTGCCATTTCATCTAGCTTACCTCTTATTTGTGATGGTACATGAACATAAGGTAAACAACCAAACACCTTGCAATGTCCAAGACTAGGTTTTCTTCCATGCCCATTGAAGTACTCTTCAAACATTGTTTATTTCCAAGGTACACAATAGTTGAAATAGCTTATGCCCATAGATAATGTGGCAACTTCTTCTCTTCAAACATTGTTCGGGCTGATCCAACCAATGTCTTGTTTCTCCTCTTTGCAATTCCATTTAGTTGCGGAGAGTACCTGGTAGTCACTTCCCTTTTGATACCTTTATCCTGTAAGAACTCATCAAAATCTTTGGAGAAGTACTCTCCCCCTCCATCAGATTTGAGCTTCTTGAATGCTCTACCTGTATGATTCTCCACACATGTGCCAGATACTTCTTGAAGCAATCAAACACTTCATTCTTACTCTTGATAAAGTATAAAATAGTCCATCTACTATGGTCGTCAATAAATGAGACATAATACCTTGATCCTGCCAATGAAGGTTCTTGAATTGGTCCCCATACATCTGTATGTACTAAGTCCAATACATTGTTGTGGATGTAGGCTTTGTGGTTGAATGGTTGTCATTGTGCCTTCCCAATCTGACATGAATCACACCTGTTAATCATATGTGGCTTTGATATGTTCGATAGTCTTAGAACACTTTGATCCCTGGATATAACTTAAGGGTTCTTTCATTCACATGAGCAAGTCTCTTATGCCACACTTCAAGCTCACTTAGGATTTGAGACCCAAAAGCGAATAAAGATATGTTCCTCAGTTCTCCTAATTCAAAACTAAAGAACCTACCATGCTTCTCACCTCTGGCTATCTTCTTGAAGCCTTGACATGGATCTTCCACAAAAGCTCCATGCTGAGTGAACCTAACTTGCAAGCCTTTTTGAACTATTTGGCCTATGCTTATTAGGTTTTTAGTGATAGTGGGTACATAGAGATCCTTACTCAGAATGTTTGTCCTACCATTGGAAGCTTTGACATTACCAATCTTCTCCACATTGTGCTTTGTGTCATCCCCTATTTGAACTTCATGTCTATGCTTTGGATTTTCCAAATCAGATAGAAGAGCAATGTTGCCTGCAACATGATTTGAACATCTTGAATCTATGTAGAACAAATGATCATCTTCTTTACCTTCTTTGTGGCTTAGATTCATGCGATGCAATGAGTCTTCATGTTATTGATCTTCTGAATAATTGTTGTAGTTCCTTCTATTATAACCTCTATTGTTATTGTTGAAGTTGTGTCCACCTCGACCTCTATTGCTGCCATACTACCTCTTCCACTTCCTTTTTGGGTCTTCCAATTGAACCAATAATTATGAGTGGTGTGGTTGTTCTTATCATAAATTGCACAAGGTTGAACATTCTAACGTTTGGATTTGTCATGCTTTGGTCCTTTCTTCTTCCCTTTCCACATGCTCTTGCTTGTGAAGTTGGCTTGAGAAGTCTCCTCTTCATCTCCTTCCTTCTTCTTTCTTTTCAGCTTCTTATCCTTCTTATCTACATATAGAGCACTAGTTGAATTACCATGATAGGGGATACCTTCCTTTATGCTATTGATTGCCTCTTGATTGAAGAATTGTCCAAGAGAGATGTTGAAGTCTAGATTTTGCACATCCATGATGTGATCATAAGCCTTCGTGAAGGGTTGCCATTGTTTATCACTTCGAGTCCTATTGAGAATTTGCCTCATGATAGCCTCTTCTTCAATCAGATCTCCAATGGATGCTAATTGATCCGCAACCTCCCTAACCTTGGTAACAAGCTCTGTGATGGTTTGTTTAGGTGTCTTCTTCATTTGGTTGAACTCCTTCCAAAGATGATTCTTTCTTGCTTTAGTACTAGCAGAAAAGAAAGTCTCGAGGGCATCCCAAGTCTATTGAGATGTCTTGCATCCTCTAATATGTGGTAATAGATAGTCAGAGATAGAGTTTAGTATGTACAACATTGCTTGAGCATCCCTTGCACACCAAAGTGTGAGCTTATCTGTCTCCTCTTATGTAGGTCCTCCTTTGGATCTTGGAATAGGCATAGCTTCATCACCTGCTATAATACCATAAAGATTTCTACCTTGGAAATAGGCCTCCATTTTGATTTGCCGAGCCATGAATTTGTGTTGATCAAGCATCTAGATCATTAAGGGAAAGCCGTCACCCATCTCGATCTAGGTTTGATACCACTGAAAGAACTTGGAGAAGCTTGTATGAGGTAAAAAAGTGAGTTTCGAAGCGACGAAGTTTGGTCCAACCAACCGGCACAAGACTAGCCTTTGAGCTTATAGATACTCAAATAGACCTTGTAAGCATGCGATAAGTGCAAAGAAATGCACTATGTACTTCGGAGCATGAAGAAGAAGGAGTCGATACAAAACAGATAGGTGCACACATCGATTAGCTCAAAAAACTTATTATCTATGGAAGAAACAATGAACTTCAAATGATCATAGTGACTAGCGTGATTATAATTAGAAAAACTCCTTTTATGGGAGTGATAAAAATAGGATTGAGTGTATATAATGCATAAAAGTATAAGGAATAAGTAAAATATGTTATAGGAATGAATCCAACACTCAAGAGTGGTACTTCCTATTTTTCAGGAATACGTAGAGATTGACCCCTAGACAGACACACTAAGATTTATCCCAATTTACTAAATAAAATGCTATGAGAATTTACAAGCATAAATAAGGCACTAATAGCTTTCCAATGCACTATCTCGCATCCAATTTGGAGCTCTGTAGAGAGAGAAGCAATCTCTCCAAGATTACTATTGGCGAAGAAGATGATGCAAGACAATGTTGGTCACAAGTGTGTGTACATTGCTCCATGTATTGTACAAGTGATTTGAAGTCTTTATGTAGAATCTAGAAGTGATCAACGACTTCTACAAGTGGATTTTGAATTCAAATGAAGGTAGTAAGAGTTTTTGGAGGGAATCAATTCACTTTCCTACAATCTTGGAAAAGTGAAGATCTAGTTTGATCTACTTTTAGGTGATTGTTTGATTGATTGAAGGCAACTCAACCACCACAAATTCGTGGAATTTAGGCTCTGTCTTTCTACTTTTACATGTGTAAAGCTCAAGGATTTTACAATGCTAAATGAACCATAAAAAATCTTCTTAAAAAATACAATAAGTGAGCATAAGTAAAAGAACTCTCCAACGGATATTTTTCCAACATAATCCAAGCGATAGTATTTGATGTAGATCAAATACAACTCAAGCATAGTGTAAGCTTGATGTTCCAATAGCTCCCCCTCAAGCTAAACTATGCTTGAGTCTTCATTCTCTAATAGGTTGAATACCTACCATAGCTTTGAATCTACAAAGCTTTATTCCATCAAGTGCCTTCATTGTTGGGAAAGATGGATGGATGTTCAAGAGACTGAGTAGGTACTGCTAAACCTGCTTTGTACCAGCCTTCTTTTGCTTCAAACTTGATAACTAGAACTCCTTAGCTTTCCAATGACACCATAAAATGTCCTATGTACTTTGGAAATGATGTGTGCAATGATTGGATCAAAGCAGATACCTTTGAAACTCACAAACTTAAGAAAACCTTCTATTTATGTCTTCATACCTGCTAGGTATTTTGCTCAGTATGACCAGCATAGTAGGAATTGGAAAAAATTCCTTTTAGGGGTATCTAATTAGCTTAGTAAGCTACCTATTCCAAGTGGAATGATGTAAAAAGATAAACTATGCTAAGAGAAATCAATTTAGCAAGTTAAGCTATACCCCCGACTTTTTAGGACTGTAGCAGAAAATGACCAGAGATCACCTCGACATAGATTTCTCCAAATTGGCTGAATAGAATCTCTTCAAACTTTGACAGCATGTATATAACTTAAAATCACTGCATTTGGTGACAAATTGACCGAGATATGCCCTTCACAAGTTGACAGACTTTTGAGTAGAATAATAGAGAACTCAGAGATGGACAATGCGAATGTATGTATTAATAAACACTTGTATACAACTCCATTGGCATGCAATTCATTGCCAGATGGTGTAGAGAGGTGTGTGCTAGAGTGTAGACCTCACACACACTCAAAAATCAGTAATGAGAGGTTCGGGAGTGATCTTCTCTACTCGCGACTTTTCATGTCCATTTTTATAAGGAATGAGTAAAAATTTGGATTCAAATTCAAACTTGTGGCTTCTTATGATCAAGCTCCTATATACTAGGAGATATTCCTTCAATCAAACAACTAACTTTTCCACGAATCCTTTTGGTAGGTGATTACAAGAGATTCCAAGTCAATTTGACTTTTACAATGAGATAAAGTGGTAATTAACCACTAGCAATGGTTCCTATGCTTCTTCACATATGTAAGATCTTCAAGATATCTTTCAAGGCAAATGTGTAGGCTTGTGATTTACACCAACAGCTCCCCCTCAAGCCAAACATTTTGGCTTGGTCTTCATGTTTAATCTTCAAGTATATCCTGCAATCCAATCATGGATTTGAACCTGCAAAGTTTGGTTCCATCCAAAGCTTTAGTTAACAAATGTGCACATTGCATGTTGGTTGATACATAGGTAAGTTGAATGTCTTTGCTTATCAACTTTTCTCTCACATAATGGTAATGGACCTCTATGTGTTTCGTCCTAGCATGATAAATAGGATTAGCTGCAAGGTGAAGAGAACTTGTATTATCTCCAAAGATTATTGGAGACCTAGTAAATAAACCCAATTCTGTATACAAAAGCTTAATCCATATTACTTCTTGTGTGGCATTAGCCAATCCTCTATACTCTGGCTCTGTGGAAGACAAAGCAATAGTAGGTTGCTTCTTTGAAGACCATGAAATTGGTTTGTCACCTGCAAAAGAAATATATCCAGAAGTGCTCCTCCTATCATCCTTGCATCCTGCCCAATCTGCATCTGAATTAATTTTGATATCAATATCTGAAGTGTAAGGGAAATACAAACCATGGTTCTATGTACCCTTGAGATACTTTAAGATTCTCTTGGCAGCCTCTAAGTGAGGTATCCTTGGTTTGTGCATAAATTGACTTCGCACACTAACTCCATATGCAATATCTATCCTTGTTAAGGTAGCATAGTTCAAGCTACCCACCATACTTTGATAGCCTGTAATGTCATTGACTTCAACACCTTCATGGGCACTTAGTTTTAGGTTTACCTCCATTGGAGTGCTTGCTACTTTAGCATCCTGCAAGTGAAATTTCTTCAACATATCTTGTATGTATTTTTTTTGAGTGATGTATATCCCTGAATTAGTGTAGACTAATTCAAGTCCCAGAAAATACTTCAATAGACCAAGATCATTGATCTTGAACTCCTTCATCATTTGAATTTCGATATATCTGATTCCATTGACATCATTACCTGTAATGATGATGTCATCAACATAAACACAAAGGTATATTACCTGTGAATTACTTCTCTTGATGAAAAGAGAAGTATCTGCCTTGCTCATGATAAAACCTTGGTCTTAGAGGTATGTAGTTAACTTGTAATTCCATGCCCTAGGTGCCTACTTCAATCCATATAAAGCCTTTTTTAATTTGCAAACATATGTTACCTTCTTAGGGTCCTCATATCCAGGAGGTTCTGACATATATACCTCCTCTGAAATCTATCCATTCAAGAAAGCATTCTTGCCATCCAATTGGTACATATTCCAATTTTTTGATGCAGCCACACTTACCAACACTCTGATAGTTGGCATCTTGGCCACAGGTGAGAATGTCTCCTCATAGTCAATGCCTTGGGTTTGTGCAAAACCCTTGGCCACCAATCTAGCTTTGTACCTATTAATTGTGCCATCAGAATTTCTTTTAAGCTTATAGATCCATCTAGATCCTATTACCTTCATGGAGTCCTTCTTAGGTACCAACTCCCATGTGTCACTCTCTTTGAGTGCTTCAATCTCCTCATCCATAGCTTCTTTCCATTCTGATTTGGTTATTGCTTCTTCATATGATCCTGGTTCTTCATTTGACAAATCTTTGGCAAGATAAACAGAACGTTTAGTAACAAGAGATGTATCATACCCATATCTGATAGGTTTTTTGCTTTCTCTTTGTGATCTTCTAAATGGTTCAGTTGAAGATTTAGGTATGTCTTCAAGCTTCTTCATCTTCATTTTGCCTTTGGACTTCCATGCTTTGAATTCTTTAAGATTGATAGTATTTTCATCATCTGAACTTGAGTCTTCATTCTGAGTAGGTTCCTCCTTTGTAAGACTTGGAAATTCCTCTTCCAAATCATAGGGTAACTTAACCTTCCTGCGTTCATTCTCATACCAAGAATCATTTTCATCAAAGACAACATCTCTGCTTACCATGAATCCCTTATTGGTAGGATTATAAAACCTGTAACCTTTTTTATTTAAATCATACCCAATAAAGATGCATTTTTCAGCCTTTGGGTCTAACTTACCTCTAATCTGAGAAGGAATGTGTACATATGCTACACATCCAAATATTTTGCAATTGTCAAGTGAGGGTCTCTTACCATGCCATGCTTCATAGGGTGTCATACCATCAAGAGACTTAGATGGTAACATGTTTATGAGGTAAGTGGCAGTAGAAACACTTTCTACCCATAGATAGTTAGGTAATTGTTTCTCATTGAACATAGACCTAGCTGTGTCAACAATTGATCTATTTCTTCTCTCAGCTACCCCATTCTATTTAGGAGAATACCTTGTGGTTATTTCTCTTTTGATGCCTCTGTCCTGCAAGAAGTCTTCAAATTCATTGGAGAAGTACTCACCTCCTCCATCTGACCTTAGCCTTTTCAAATTCCTTCTTGTCTGATTTTCAACTAGTGCAAGATATTATTCAAAGCAATTAAATACCTCATCCTTGTGCTTCATGAAGTACAATACAGTCCATTTGCTATAATCATCAATGAAATGATGGAGAGTGTTAATCTCCAAAAGAACAAGTTAACCTTGAATTTAGATCACCTCTATATCAAGATCAACTTTAGACTCCACCTAATTTAGAGAATCTTCACCAAATTATCAGAAAATTGATTATTATGAAAATTTCAGTTTCTTCAGAAAAGTCTGCTGCAGATTAGTCACTCATTGACTAATCAATCCTGTAAAGTTTTTGATAAAACTTTGCACAACACTTCGCCTTAAGGTTGCGCAACTTTGCCAAGTTAAATCTCTCAAAAAAATTAAGTACGCACTGAGAAATGTGTGAAACACTTTACCTATGTCTGAAAGTGCTTCTCTGCAATGGCGACTTTGACACCTGCAACTTCTTAGCACTGGTTCTCCCAAAGTAAATCCCGTTTGATCAAGATCTTTTAGCCATAGATAGCTTACCTTCCAACTTAGATTTTAAGCCCTCATTTGTGTAAAACTTTACACTGTAGATTGAGCAATGATCATTTCATTAAAGATGAAATGTGCGCCAGATTTCTCGACTGTTAGAACATTCTTACATATGAATGTTCCTAATCAAAATTCTCACAGCCTGATTACAATTAACCTCTCAAATTCTAGCCATAGATAGATTAGCTATGGACTTAGATACGTGCAAAAGGATTTCTCACAAGATTAAACACAGAGGGAGCAGACAGCAAAATATCGGGCGCAAAATTTTTCGATTTCTCAGAAAATTTACATCTAAGTGAGGATGGACAATTCACTCACTCTTCATATGTCTAATGACACTAATTTCTCTCTCCCTATTCTCAAAATCTCTTCTGCTCTACTTGCCCGACATTTTCAAACATATTTATAGATGAATATATACAAGTGTATGACTTAAACAAGGATATAAGTCAGCTAATGTACATATGTGTACATGTCTTTGGATTTTCTGAATATGCCCTTCCTTCAACCATCTGAATTTGTTCTCTTCTTGACTTCTTGACTTCATTTCTCCATAATCCTTCAATTGATGATTGTCATGCACCAACAGCTCCCCCTCAATCATTAATTGAGGTTCTTCTCTATCTTCTTTACTCCAGCCATATCCTTGAATCTTTGTAGTTTTGGTCCATCTAGACTTTTAGTCATCATATCTGCAACTTGATCTTTTGTGGGAGTGTGTATGACTTCAATCTCCTTCTCAATGACCTTCTCTCTCAGAAAATGATACTGTATTTCAATATGCTTAGTTCTAGCATGAAATACAGGATTAGCTGCCAAGTATAATGAACTCATATTGTCTCCACAAATAATAGGAGTACTCTGAATCACATCAAAAACTTTCAAAAGTGTCTTTAGCCATATTACCTCTTTTGCAGCTTCCACCATACCTTTATATTCTGCCTCTGTAGATGACAAAGCAACTGTATGTTGCTTCTTGGAACACCATGAAATCAATTTGTCTCCTACATAGCACAAGTATCCATGTGTTGATCTTCTATCATCCATATTACCTGCCCAATCTGCATCACTATATATCTTGATTCTTGTATCTGAAGTAAACCCATAGTACAACCCTTCTTTGAGTGTACCCTTGATGTACCTAAGTACTCTTTGTCCTGCAATCCAATGTTCCTTTCTAGGACAATGCATGAATTGTGAAAGCACACCAACTGCATATGACAAGTCAGGCCTTGTCAATGTAGCATAAATCAAGCTACCAACCAAACTTTGATAGAGTTTCATATCTCTGAACTCTTCTCCTCCAAACCTAGACAATTTATGGTTCACTTCCAAAGGTGTAGGTGCAACCCTGCAATCTTCCATTTTAAATTTGGTTAGCAAATTTTTAAGATACCTTTCTTGGGTCACATATACTCCATGTTGAGTATAAGAGATCTCCATTCCCAAGAAGAATGATAGGTTCCCCAAATCACTGATTTTGAACTCTTTCTCCATCTGCTTCTTGATCATTTGTATCCCCTTATCATCTGTTCCTGTAAGTATTATGTCATCAACATAAATACACACATAAATAAACCCATCTTCACTTGCTTTGACTAGCAAGCTACTATCTGCCTTTGATGCTTGAAATCCAAGATCATTCAAGAATTTCACAAGCCTATAATTCCAAGCCCTTGGGGCTTGTTTCAACCCATACAAAGCTCTCTTGAGCTTACACACATAATTTGGACTCACTTGATCTTTGAACCCATCTGGTTGCTCCATGTAGACTTCATCTGAAATGTAACCATTCAAGAAAGCATTTTTAACATCTAATTGAGACAACTTCCAACCTTTACAAGCAGCAATTGCAATGAGTGTCCTGATGGTTGTCATCTTTGCCACAGGACTATAAGTCTCATCATAGTCCACTCCATATGTCTGTGCATACCCTTTCACAACAAGTCTAGCTTTGTACCTAGACACACTTCCATCTGCAAATCTTTTAGTCTTGTAAACCCACTTACAACCAATGATTTTCTGGCTATTAGGTTTAGGAACCAAATCCCATGTTTGATTTTCTATCAATGCATCATACTCCTCTTGCATAGCATCTTCCCAATTCTTCTTCCCTTTGGCTTCTTCATATGTAGAAGGGTCTTCATCTGCTTTTACCAAATAAGCATAATCTTTAGTAGTTAAGAATGAAGTGTCATAGCTATACCTTGTAGGTTGCCATTTGTGCCTAGATGACCTCCTAACTTCTGCACTTCTTGAAGTTTCTGGTTCATCACATTCTGGATCAAACCTTGGCCTCTCTTCAACTTCAACCTGCACTTCATTACTCTCACTTTCATCAAGTAACTGAATCTTTGCTTTACCTTTCCTTTGATCCACCACTTCTTCATCATCTGCATGTACATTATATTTACCTGCATACCAAGTACCTTGCTCATCAAATGTAACATCCTTGGATACAATAAATTGCTTTGTGGATGGACTCCACAACCTGTATCCCATTTGCTTATCATCATAACCAATGAATACATACTTCTCTGCCTTAGGCTCCAACTTATGCCTCAATTGAGATGGCACATATGCATATGCCAAGCATCCAAATATTCTGCAATGATGCAAGGTAGGTTTCTTACCCCACCAAGCTTCATATGGTGTCATACCCTGCAAAGCTTTACAAGGCAATCTATTAACCAAATATGTAGCTGTATTAACAGCCTCAGCCCACAAATAATTTGGGCAATTCTTCTCTTTCATCATGGACCTTGCAAACTCAACAAGAGTCCTATTTCTTCTTTCTGCTACCCCATTTTGTTGAGGAGAGTACCTGCAAGTGACTTCTCTCTTTATACCTGCATTCCACAAATAATCATTGAACTCATTTGAAAAATACTCTCCCCCTCCATCTGACCTTAGTCTCCTCAATTTTTGACCTGTAATCCTTTCTGCATATGCATGATAGTGTTTAAATGTATTAAACACTTCTGACTTTTCCTTAATCACATAAATTGTGATCCACCTGGTAGCATCATCAACATATATGACATAATATCTTGAACCATTTATACTAAAGTCCTTTGAAGGACCCCACACATCTGTATGCACCAATTCAAGTCTTTCTGAATACATAAATCCATGCTTGGAATAAGATTGCTTATGAGCCTTACCTAATTGACATGCCTCGCATCTGTATGTCATGTGTTGACCTGCAATGTTGGGCATTCCAAGCACTGAATCATTGTTAATCATTTCTTTGATACCTCTTTCATTAAAGTGTCCAAGTCTTTTGTGCCAAAGATCCAATTCTGACACCTTCTGCTCTCCATATGTGAACATAGCATGTCCAACATTTCCTTGTACCTTCAATGTGAAAAGCCTTCCTTCTTTCTTTCCTGCAATAACTTGTTTATACCCTTGACTAGGGTCTTCCACATAAACTCCATCATTTGTGAACCTTACCTCATATCCTTTTTCCACAATTTGACCTACACTGATCAAATTCTTTGGAATTGTGGGAACATAAAGTACCTTACTCAGAAGAGTGCTCCCATCCTTAGCTTTGACTGAACCAATTGACTTTACCTTATGCTTTGTATTGTCACCTGTCTGCACTGTATGATTAATTGCATTATGATCTAGGTCAGTCATCAAAGCAATATTTCCACTTAAGTGATTACTACATCCTGAATCAATATAGAACACTCTCATGTCCTCATGTGAGGTTTCACATGTATTCATAATGAGAGTCGAATCCTCCTTTTGATCTGATGCATAGTTGTAGTAGGTGTTATTATAGGATTGATTTTGGAAGTTTCTTCCACCACCTCTTCCAAAAGAATTCCTACCACCTCTACCTCTGAAATTTCCTCTCTGAAATCTACCACCTCTTGCTCTTTGATTAAAGTTCTGATAATTACCATTGTTTTGATTATTGTGCCAACAATCATGAGATAGATGATTGGTCTTACCACATATCCAACAAGCTCTTGCATTATCTTTGTTGTTTCTGCCTCTTCCTCTACTTCTGCCATTTCCTCTTCCTCTTATGAAGTTTGCTTGGTTTGATGTACCTTCTTCTTCACCTGATTGTTGCTTTCCTTTGTTGGCTTTCTTCTTGTCTTTAGAATACATTGCATGACCTGCACTCTTATCAACATCTCCTTTGATATCATTCTCAAAAGTTAGCATATGTCCTAACAATTGATTCAAATCAGGAGTAAAGTGATCTAATGAAAGTTCTGTAGATAAAATGAAAGGCTTCCACTTCTCATCTCCTCTTAGCCCTGTGAGTATTTGTCTTACCAATTTGTCTTCTTCAATATCTTCATCAACTGCACCTAAAGAATCTGCAATGTCCTTCATCTTTGTCACATAATCAGAGATTGATTGTGAGGCCTTCTTCTTGAAGGTTGTAAACTCTGCCCATAGTGAAGCCTTCCTTGACTTGGTTGTATTTTGGAAATGTTCTTCCAAAGCATTCCAAATGTCACAAGCACTCTCAAGTCCTCTAATGTGAGGAAGCAAATAGTCATTGACTGCCATGTAGATGATGCTTCTTGCTTGAGCATCCTTCTTCATCCAATTCTTCAAATCTGCAAGCTCCTCCCTAGTTGGAACACTAGGATCTCTGAATTCTGGCTTTTCTTCATCTCCTGTGATGTATCCTATCAGATCTTTGCTCATAAGGTGAGCTTCCATCCTCATAGACCATGCAGGATAGTTCTCTCTATCCAATTTTTCAATTTGGAGACTATCTCCCATCTTTTCTTCACCTGTAGCTTCAAATCTTTAACCTTTACAGATAATAAATGTACCTTTACTTCGAATGTTGCTCCTTCTGATCCTTTTGATGCTCTTTGTATGTCTTCCTTTGATCTTTCTTCAACCTTTACCCTTCTGCACCTTCAAAGTGTAAAGTTTTGTATTTCTGCAATAGTCGGAGTCTTCTTCACTTCAATTTTGACACAACCTGCTCTGATACCACTGATGGAGAGTGTTAATCTCCAAAAGAACAAGTTAACCTTGAATTTAGATCACCTCTATATCAAGATCAACTTTAGACTCCACCTAATTTAGAGAATCTTCACCAAATTATCAGAAAATTGATTATTCTGAAAATTTCAGTTTCTTCAGAAAAGTCTGCTGCAGATTAGTCACTCATTGACTAATCAATCCTGTAAAGTTTTTGATAAAACTTTGCACAACACTTCGCCTTAGGTTGCGCAACTTTTCCAAGTTAAATCTCTCAAAAAAATTAAGTACGCACTGAGAAATGTGTGAAACACTTTACCTATGTCTGAAAGTGCTTCTCTGCAATGGCGACTTTGACACCTGCAACTTCTTAGCACTGGTTCTCCCAAAGTAAATCCCGTTTGATCAAGATCTTTTAGCCATAGATAGCTTACCTTCCAACTTAGATTTTAAGCCCTCATTTGTGTAAAACTTTACACTGTAGATTGAGCAATGATCATTTCATTAAAGATGAAATGTGCGCCAGATTTCTCGACTGTTAGAACATTCTTACATATGAATGTTCCTAATCAAAATTCTCACAGCCTGATTACAATTAACCTCTCAAATTCTAGCCATAGATAGATTAGCTATGGACTTAGATACGTGCAAAAGGATTTCTCACAAGATTAAACACAGAGGGAGCAGACAGCAAAATATCGGGCGCAAAAGTTTTCGATTTCTCAGAAAATTTACATCTAAGTGAGGATGGACAATTCACTCACTCTTCATATGTCTAATGACACTAATTTCTCTCTCCCTATTCTCAAAATCTCTTCTGCTCTACTTGCCCGACATTTTCAAACATATTTATAGATGAATATATACAAGTGTATGACTTAAACAAGGATATAAGTCAGCTAATGTACATATGTGTACATGTCTTTGGATTTTCTGAATATGCCCTTCCTTCAACCATCTGAATTTGTTCTCTTCTTGACTTCTTGACTTCATTTCTCCATAATCCTTCAATTGATGATTGTCATGCACCAACATGAAAGACACATAGTACCTTGATCCTGAGATAGAGGGGTCTTTGCTTGGTCCCCATACATCTATGTGGACAAGCTCTAGGTAGTCTTCATGCATGTATCCTTTCTTTGAGAAGGGTAACATGTGAGACTTCTCAAATTGACAAGCACCACACTTATAAATCATATGTTGCTTGGATACATTGGGTATCCCAAGCACACATTGGTCCTTGCACATTTGTTTCAAGGTTCTTTCTCCTATGTATCCTAACCTTTTGTGCCAAATCTCAACCTCTGAAACTGTTTGATCTTTATAAATGTATAGTGCAATATTCTTTGTATCTTCTAACTCAAAGGTGAAAAGTCTACCTGATTTTTCTCCTTTAGCACTCCTCTTGAATCCATGCCTTGGATCCTCCACAAATGCTCCATATTGGTTGAATCTAACCTGCAAACCTTTCTCTACAATCTGACCAACACTCATCAAGTTTTTGGTAATGGTTGGTACATAGAGTACCCTGCTCAACAAATTCTGATTTCCATCACAAGTCTTAACATTTCCAACTTTAACTGCTGAATGCTTTGTGTCATCACCTGTTTGGACTTGATGCTTACCTTTTGGTTCCTCAAGATCAGAGAGTAGTGCTACATTGCCAGCCACATGATTTGAGCATCCTGAGTCAATGTAGAATAGGTGGTCATCATTTGTACCTGACTTTGAAGTCATGTTCATCATTAGAAGAGAGTCATCCTGCTCCTCTGTGTAGTTGTTGTAATCCTTCCTGGATTTGAATCCTCCTTGGTAGTTGCCATTGTAATTATTGTTCTAGTTGTTGTTGTAGCCTTGGTGATGGTTGAACCTACCTCTTGACTGTGAGTATCCACCTCTTTGATATCCTCTTCCTCTCTGATTCTTGTAATTCCTAAAACACTCATCTATAGTATGATTTGATAAACCACAAATGTTGCATGGTGAGGAGTTATAAGATCTCCCCCTACCTTGCTTACCTCCTCTGCCCCTTCCTCTTGATGATCTACCTCTCCCTGCATACTTGGCTTGGGAGGTAGAACCTTCATCTTCCACCTTCTTGCTCTTGCCTTTATCTTTAGACTTCTTATCAGTGTATAGGGCAGAAGAGTTATTACCTTTGGATGTATCTCCATTCTTGTTGAGCTTTGCTTCATGAGTAAACAATTGTCTCATGAGAGTTGTAAGATCTGGAGTGTGCATGTCCATGTAAAGATCCATGGCAGTGGTGAAGCTTTCCCATTTGTCATCAGCCTTGATCCCATTGATCACTTGCCTTACAATCTGCTCTTCTTCAATCTCGTCTCCTATGCTTGCTAACTGATCTGCTACATCTTTAATCTTGGTCACAAATTCGAAAACAGCTTGCTTAGGTTGCTTCCTTAATGTTGTGAATTCAATCCACAACTGATTTTTCCTAGCCCTTGTGTTGGAGGAAAAATAAGATGACAAGATTTCCCAAGTCTCTTGGGATGTCTTACAATTTCTAATATGTGGCAAAAGAAAATCAGACATAGAGTTGAGTAAATAAGACCTTGCCAATGCATCCTTAGCACACCATGTGTTTAGCCTTTCATGTTCTTCATGGGTTGGTAATCCTCTTGTTTTGAATGAGGGCAATCCCTCATCTCCTGAGATGTATCCATAGAGACTCCTTCCTTGTAAGTACGTCTTCATCCTTAGAGACCATGCTTGATATTTGTTCCTGTCCAATTTATCAATAAATGAAGGAAAACCATCTCCCATTTTACCTTAACTTGCTCTGATACCAATGTTGGGAAAGATGGATGGATGCTCCAAGAGACTGAGTAGGTACTGCTAAACCTGCTTTGTACTAGCCCTCTTTTGCTTCAGACTTGATAACTAGACCTCCTTATCTTTCCAATGACACCATAAAATGTCCTATGTACTTTCGAAATGATGTGTGCAATGATTGGATCAAAACAGATACCTTTGAAACTCACAAACTCAAGAAAACCTTCTATTTATGTCTTGATACCTGCTGGGTATTTTGCTCAGTATGACCAGCACAATAGGAATTGGAAAAATTCCTTTTAGGGGTATCTAATTAGCTTAGTAAGATACCTATTCAAAGTGGAATGATGTAAAAAGATAAACTATGCTAAGAGAAATCAATTTAGCAAGTTAATCTATACCCCCGACTTTTTAGGACTGTAGCAAAAAATGACCAGAGATCACCTCGACACAGATTTCTCCAACTTCGCTGAATAGAATCTCTTCAGACTTTTACAGCATGTAGATAACTTCAATATGAATCCATCAAGATTTGAATCACTGAAGTTGGTGAAGAATTGACCGAGATATTCCCTTCACAAGATGACAGACTTTTGAGTAGAATAACAGAGAACTCAGAGATGGACAATGTGAATGTATGTATTAATAAACACTTATATCCTACTCCATTGGCATGAAATTTATTGCCAAATGGTGTAGAGAGGTGTGGGCTAGAGTGTAGACCTCACACACACTCAAAAATCAGTAATGAGAGGTTCGGGAGTGATCTTCTCTACCCGTGACTTTTCATGTCCATTTTTATAAGGAATGAGTAAAAATTTGAACTCAAATTCAAACTTTTGGCTCCCTATGCTCAAGCTCCTATATACTAGGAGATATTCCTTCTATCAAACAACTAACTTTTCCACGAATCCTTTTGGTAGCTGATTACAAGAGATTCCAAGTCAATTTGACTTTTACAATGAGATAAAGTGGTAATTAACCACTAGCAATGGTTCCTATGCTTCTTCAAATATGTAAAATCTTCAAGATATATTTCAAGCCAAATGTGTAGGCTTGTGATTTACACCAACATTCATCATCTCATCTTGATGGAGAGTGTTAATATCCAAAACAACAAGTTGTACTTGAACTTAGAACACCTCTATGCCAAGAATAACTTTAGACTCCTCTCAATTTTAGAAAACCATCACCAAATTATCAGAATTTTGACTGACTGTTGAAAATTGAAATTTCCTGAAAAGTCTGCCACAGATTAATCACTGTTTGACTAATCAATCCTGTAAAGTTTTTGATAAAATTTTGCAGAACACTTCGCCTTAAGGTTACGCAACTTCTCCAAGTTAAATTTCTCAAAATGATTGAGTATACTATGAGAAATGTGTGAAACACTTTACCTATGTCTGAAACAGCTTCTTTGCAATGACGACTTTGATACCTGTAATTTCTTAACACTGGCTCTCCCAAACTAAATCCCTTTTGATCAAGATCTTTTAGCCATAGATGGCTTACCTCTCAACTTAGATTTTGAGCCCTCACTTGTGTAAAACTTTGCACTGTGCACTGAGCAATGTCCATTTCTCTGAACATGAAATCTGCGCCAGTTTCGACGACTCTCAGAACATCTTCACATATAAATGTTCCTAAACTAAATTCTCTCAACCTGATTGCAATTAACCTCTCAAATTCTAGTCATAGATATATTAGCTATGGACTTAGATACGTGCAAAAGGATTTCTCAAAAGATGAAGCATAGAAGGAGAGTGGGAGAGAAGATCGACGCGCAGAATTCTACAACATTTTCTTCTTCATAGCTTTTCATACATATGGTTGATGATACATACAATGTTCATCACCTCTTCACCTATTGCCTTCTCTATCTGATCTATATCAATCTCTCTTACATCAAGTACGTATCTATAGATATTTATACATGTCTGGCTCGTCATTTTTCTGAAATACATTGATACATTTACAATAATAATATACAAAAGAAAACTTTCTGAATGTATTCTCTTCCTCTGAAATCAATCTTCAACCTTCCACATGTCTATTCACTTCTGGTCTTCATGTAATCACTTATTGATGATTGTTCTGCTCCAACAGCTCCCCCTCAATCATCAATTGGGATTACTTGCACTTTCTTTATTCCTGCCATATCTTTGAACTTTTGTAACTTTAGTCCATCTAAACTTTTTGTCATCATATCTGCAAGTTGATCTTTTGTAGGAGTGTGCATGACTTCAATCTCTTTATCAACAACCTTCTCTCTCAAGAAATGATACTGTATTTCAATATGTTTAGTTCTAGCATGAAACACAGGATTAGCTGCCAAGTATAGAGAACTCATATTGTCTCCACAAATAATAGGAGTACTCTGAATCACATCAAAACTCTTCATGAGTGTCTTTAGCCATATTACCTCCTTTGCAGCTTCCACCATACCTTTGTATTCTGCTTCTGTGGATGACAAAGCAACTGTATGTTGCTTCTTAGAACACCATGAAATCAATTTGTCTCCAACATAGCACAAATAGCCATGTGTTGATCTTCTATCATCCACATTACCTGCCCAATCTGCATCACTATATATCTTCACTCTTGTATCAGAAGTAAAATCATAGTACAATCCTTCTTTGAGTGTACCCTTGATGTACCTAAGTACTCTTTGTCCTGCAATCCAATGTTCCTTTCTAGGACAATGCATAAATTGTGAAAGCACACCAACTGCATATGACAAATCAGGCCTTGTTAATGTAGCATAAATCAAGCTACCAACCAAAATTTGATAGAGCTTCATGTCTCTGAATTCTTCTCCTCCAAATCTAGACAATTTATGGTTCACTTCCAATGGTGTAGGTGCAACCCTGCAATCTTCCATTTTGAATTTAGTTAGCAAATTTTTAAGATACCTTTCTTGGGTCACATATACTCCATATTGAGTATATAAAATCTCCATTCCGAAGAAGAATGACAAGTTCCCCAAGTCACTGATTTTGAACTCTTTCTCCATCTACTTCTTGATCATTTGTATTCCTTTATCATCTGTTCCTGTAAGTATTATGTCATCAACATAAATACAAACATAAATGAATCCATCTTCACTTGCTTTGACTAGCAAGCTACTATCTGCCTTTGATGCTTGAAATCCAAAATCCTTTAGGAATTTTACAAGCCTATAATTCCAAGCCCTTGGGGCCTGCTTCAACCCATACAAAGCTCTCTTGAGCTTACACACACAATTTGGACTCACTTGATCTTTGAACCCATCTGGTTGCTCCATGTAAACTTCATCTGAAATGTAACCATTCAAGAAAGCATTTTTAACATCTAGTTGAGATAATTTCCAACCTTTGCAAGCAGCAATTGCTATGAGAGTCCTGATGGTTGTCATTTTTGCCACAGGACTATAGGTCTCATCATAGTCCACTCCATATGTCTGTGCATACCCTTTCACAACAAGTCTGGCCTTGTACCTAGACACACTTCCATCTGCAAATCTTTTTGTTTTGTAAACCCACTTACATCCAATAATTTTCTGGCTATTGGGTTTAGGAACCAGATCCCAAGTCTGATTCTCTATCAATGCATCATACTCCTCTTGCATGGCTTCTTCCCAAATCCTCTTGCCTTTGGCTTCATCATATGTAGATGGATCTTCATCTACTTTTACCAAATAAGCATAATCTTTAGTAGTCAAGAATGAGGTGTCATAGCTATACCTTGTGGGTTGCCATTTGTGCCTAGATGATCTCCTAACTTCTGCACTTTTTGAAGTCTCTGGTTCATCACATTCTGGATCAAACCTTGGCCTCTCTTCAACTTCAACCTGTACTTCTTATTCTCATTTTCATCAAGTAATTGAATCTTTGCTTAACCTTTCCTTTGATCCACTACTTCTTCAACATCTGCATGTACATTATACTTACCTGCATACCAAGTACCTTGCTCATCAAATGTAACATCCTTGGACACAAGGAAATGCTTTGTGGATGGACTCCACAACCTGTATCCCATTTGCTTATCATCATAACCAATGAATACATATTTTTCTGCCTTAGGCTCCAACTTATGCCTCAATTGTGATGGCACATATGCATATGCCAAGCATCCAAATATTCTGCAATGATCCAAGGTAGGTCTCTTACCCCACCAAGCTTCATATGGTGTCATACCCTGCAAAGCTTTACAAGGCAATCTATTAACCAAATATGTAGCTGTATTAACAGCCTCAGCCCACAAATAATTTGGGCAATTCTTCTCTTTCATCATGGACCTTGCAAATTCAACAAGTGTCCTATTTCTTCTTTCTGCTACCCCATTTTGTTGAGGAGAGTACCTGCAAGTAACTTCTCTCTTTATACCTGCATTCCACAAGTAATCATTGAACTCATTTGAAAAATACTCTCCCCCTCCATCTGACCTTAGTCTCTTCAATTTTTGACCTGTAATCCTTTCTACATATGCATGATAGTGTTTAAATGTATTAAACACTTCTGACTTTTCTTTAATCACATAAATTGTGATCCACCTGGTAGCATCATCAACATATATGACATAATATCTTGAACCATTTATACTAAAGTCCTTTGAAGGACCCCACACATCTGTATGCACCAACTCAAGTCTTTCTGAATACATAAAACCATGCTTAGAATAAGGTTGCTTATGAGCCTTACCTAATTGACATGCCTCACATCTGTATGTCATGTGTTGACCTGCAATGTTAGGCAATCCAAGCACTGAATCATTGTTAATCATTTCTTTGATACCTCTCTCATTGAAATGTCCAAGTCTCTTATGCCAAAGATCCAATTCAGATACCTTCTGCTCTCCATATGTGAACATAGCATGTCCAACATTTCCTTGTACCTTCAATGTGAAGAGGCTTCCTTCCTTCTTTCCTGTAACAACCTGTTTATACCCTTGACTAGGGTCTTCAACATAGACTCCATCATTGGTAAACCTTACCTCATATCCTTTTTCCACAATTTGACCTACACTGATCAAATTCTTTGGAATTGTGGGAACATAAAGAACCTTACTCAGAAGAGTGCTCCCATCTTTAGCTTTGACTGAACCAATTGACTTCACCTTATGCTTTGTATTATCACCTGTCTGAACTGTATGATTAATTGCATTATGATCTAGATCAGTCATCAAAGTAATATTTCCACTTAAATGATTACTACATCCTGAATCAATATAGAACACTCTCATGTCCTCATGTGAGGTTTCACATGTTGCATTCATAATGAGAGTCGAGTCCTCCTTCTGATCTGATGCATAGTTGTAGTAGGTGTTATTATAGGATTGATTTTGGAAGCTTCTTCCTCCACCTCTTCCAAAAGAATTCCTACCACCTCTACCTCTGAAGTTTCCTCTCTGAAATCTACCACCTCTTGCTCTTTGATTAAAGTTCTGATTAAAATTACCATTGTTTTGATTATTGTGCCAACAATCATGAGATAGATGATTGGTCTTACCACATATCCAACAAGCTCTTGCATTATCTTTGTTGTTTCTGCCTCTTCCTCTACTTCTGCCATTTCCTCTTCCTCTTATGAAGTTTGCTTAGTTTGAAATACCTTCTTCTTCACCTGATTGTTGCTTTCCTTTGTTAGCTTTCTTCTTGTCTTTAGAATACATTGCATGACCTGCACTCTTGTCAACATCTCCTTTGATATCATTCTCAAAAGTTAGCATATGACCTAACAATTGATTTAAATCAGGAGTGAAGTGATCTAATGAAAGTTCTGTAGACAAAATAAAAGGCTTCCATTTCTCATCTCCTCTTAGCCCTGTGAGAATTTGTCTTACCAATTTATCTTCTTCAATATCTTCATCCACTGCACCTAAAGAATCTGCAATATCCTTCATCTTTGTCACATAATCAGAGATTGATTGTGAGGCCTTCTTCTTGAAAGTAGTAAACTCTGCCCATAGTGAAGCCTTCCTTGATTTGGTTGTGTTTTGGAAATGTTCTTCCAAAGCATTCCAAATATCACATGCACTTTCAAGTCCTCTAATGTGAGGAAGCAAGTAATCATTGACTGCCATGTAGATTATGCTCCTTGCTTGAGCATCCTTCTTCATCCAATTCTTCATTTCTACAAGCTCCTCTCTAGTTGGAACACTAGAGTCTCTAAATTCTGGCTTTTCTTCCTCTCCTATGATGTATCCCATCAGATCTTTGCTCATAAGATGAGCTTCCATCCTCATTGACCGTGCAGGATAGTTCTCTCTATCCAACTTCTCAATTTGGAGACTATCTCCCATTGTTTCTTTACCTGTATTATCAAATCTACATCCTTTATGAGAAATGAATGTACCTTGACTTCGAATCTTACTCCTTCTGATCCTTTTGACAACTTCAATGTGTCTTCCTTCAAGTTTTCTTCAACCTTTATCCTTTTGCACCTTCTAGATGTAAAGATTTGTATTTCTGCAGCAGTCGGAGTCTTCTTCACTTCAATTTTGACACATCCGGCTCTGATACCACTGATGGAGAGTGTTAATCTCCAAAACAACAAGTTGTACTTGAACTTAGAACACCTCTATGCCAAGAACAACTTTAGACTCCTCTCAATTTTAGAAAACCATCACCAAATTATCAGAATTTTGACTGACTGTTGAAAATTGAAATTTCATGAAAAGTCTGCCACAGATTAATCACTGTTTGACTAATCAATCCTGTAAAGTTTTTGATAAAACTTTGCACAACACTTTGCCTTAAGGTTACGCAACTTCTCCAAGTTAAATTTCTCAAAATGATTGAGTATACTATGAGAAATGTGTGAAACACTTTACCTATGTCTGAAACAGCTTCTTTGCAATGACGACTTTGACACCTGTAATTTCTTAACACTGGTTCTCCCAAACTAAATCCCGTTTGATCAAGATCTTTTAGGCATAGATGGCTTACCTCTCAACTTAGATTTTGAGCCCTCACTTGTGTAAAACTTTACACTGTGCACTGAGCAATGCCCATTTCTCTGAACATGAAATCTGCGCCAGTTTCGACGACTCTCAGAACATCTTCACATATGAATGTTCCTAAACTAAATTCTCTTAACCTGATTGCAATTAACCTCTCAAATTCTAGTCATAGATAGATTAGCTATGGACTTAGATACGTGCAAAAGGATTTCTCAAAAGATGAAGCATAGAAGGAGAGTGGGAGAGAAGATCGACGCGCAGAATTCTACAACATTTTCTTCTTCATAGCTTTTCATACATATGGTTGATGATACATACAATGTTCATCACCTCTTCACCTATTGCCTTCTCTATCTGATCTATATCACTCTCTCTTACATCAAGTACGTATCTATAGATATATATACAAGTCTGGCTTGTCATTTTTCTGAAATACATTGATACATTTACAATAATAATATACAAAAGAAAACTTTCTGAATGTATTCTCTTCCTCTGAAATCAATCTTCAACCTTCCACATGTCTATTCACTTCTGGTCTTCATGTAATCACTTATTGATGATTGTTCTGCTCCAACACATCTGCTACTTGCTTTTTAGTTAGAACAAAAGAAATGTCAATCTCCTTTGCCATGAGCTTCTCCTTGATGAAGTGGTAATGAACCTCTATGTGTTTGGTTCTTGCATGGAAAATAGGGTTTGTTGTTAGATGCATGGAACTTACATTATCTCAAAATATGTGAGGTTTGGAAGTCACAAGTTCCAAATCTATATACAATGCTTTTAACCATATTGCCTCTTGCGTTGCTATGGTCAAACCTCTATACTCTGCTTTAATTGAGGATAAAGCAATTGTTGGTTCCTTCTTGGAACTCCATGACACTAGCTTTGAACCTGCAAATGTTAAGTAACGAGAAATACTTCTTTTATCATCCTTAGCTCCTACCCAACCTGCATTTGAATAGATTTTGATATCCAAATCTGAACAAAAAGGATAGAATATACCTTCATTGATTGTAACTTTGAGATACTTAAGTACCCTCTTAGCTACATCCATCTATGGTCTTCTTGGTGATTGCATGAACTCAATAAGCACTCCCACACTATATGAGATGTCTGTCCTTGTATGAGTAGCATATATCAAGTTATCTACCAAGCTTTGATCCTCTTTGCTGTCTTCAATTTTCTTACCTTCATAAACAATAAGTTTATGTTTCATCTCCAAAGGTGTACCTGCAGGTTTTGTGTTCTCCTCTGAGTCAAATACATTCCTTCATTTGTGTATAAGACCTACACACCTAGGAAATATATCAGATCACCTAAGTCACTAATTTTGAACTCCTCTTGGATGTGTCTCTTGATCCTTTGAATGCCATTCAGATCATCACATGTCACAATAATATCATCTACATATACACATAGATAGATAACCTCATTGTGATACCTTTTGACGAATATAGAAGGATATGAGTTGCTAGCTTTGAACCCTTGATCTTGAAGATGTGTAAGCTGATGGAGAGTGTTAATCTCCAAAAGAACAACCTACTCTTATGATTAGAGCACCTCTATACCAAGAGTAAGTCAAAACCTTCACCAAATTAGAGGATCAATCTCCAAATTATCAAAAGTTGAAAATTTCTGTGAAGAAGATAAAACACAGAAAGTCTGCTGCACAATTTCTTCTCATTGACTTATCAAACATGTAAAGTTTTCTATGAAATTTTGTATGAAGTGTCGCCTAGAGATTGCGCACCTTCTCCAAGTTAAATCTCTTCAAAAGATTTAGTATAACTTGAGAAATCAACTTCACAAGTTACCTATGTCTAAATCTGCACTTCTGAAAAGTCGATTTTGACACCCCTAACTTCTAACACATAGTTCTCTCAATTTCGAACCCGTTTAAGCAAATGCTTTTAGGTACAGGTAGCTTACCTTCTAACTTAAAGATTAAGTGCTTGCTTGCACAAAACTTTAAATTGTGGAGTGAGAACTGACCAAAAGATCAAGATCGAATTCTGCGCCTGTTTCAGGAACAAGTGAATACTTCTTCACATGCAAATGTTCCTACACACAATTCTCTTAGCCTGATTGCAATTGGAAGCTTAAACTTCGTACAGTAATCTATCAACTATAGACTTAGACTTGTACAGAAGCATTTCACAATTGATCTACTACAGAAGGAGAACACACAGAAATATCGGGCGCAATTTTTCTTCTATGCCTCAGAAATTTACAACTGAGTGATAAGAGAAAACTCAACTAACTTTTCATGTGTCTAATGACACTTACAACTCCTCATTTCTTCACTCCTATGCACTCTCATATTCTCTCATCTATGTTCTCTTCTTGCCCCGACATTTTCAAGATATTTATAGAGAAATTTGTACAAGTCTATGACTAATCAAAGGTCTAAGTAATCTATATATGAACTAATGTACATATGTGTATATTACTTCCATCCTCTGAATGTATTCATCTTCTAGTCTTCAAGAATTGACCTTATCTCCATTATTTGTCTTCCAAAGCTTCAATTGGTGATTGGTCTGCACTAACAGCTCCCCCTCAATCATCAATTGAGGTTTTCTCTGTCTTCTTTATTCCTGACATGTCTTTGAATCTTTGTAACTTTGGTCCATCCAAGCTTTTTGTAAGCATATCAGCTATCTGATCTTTTGTTGAAGTATGGATTACTTCAATCTCTTTATCCATCACCTTCTCTCTTAGAAAATGATACTGCATCTCAATGTGTTTAGTCCTGGCATGAAAAACAGGATTAGCAGCTAAATACAATGAACTCATGTTATCTCCATATATAATTGGTATCCCATGCACAATATCAAAACTCTTCATCAAGGTCTTGAGCCAAATCACTTCTTTTGCAGCTTCAACCATGCCTTTGTACTCAGCTTCTGTAGATGACAAAGCAACTGTATGTTGCTTCTTGGAACACCATGAGATTAACTTATCTCCCACATAACACATGTATCCATAGGTTGATCTTCTATCATCTGGATTACCTGCCCAATCTGCATCACTATAAATTTTGATATTTGTATCTGATGTAAAACCATAATACAAACCTTCTGTGAGTGTACCCTTAATGTACCTCAACACTCTTTGTCCTGCAATCCAATGTTCTTTCCTTGGGCAATGCATGAATTGAGATAATACCCCTACTGCATATGATAAATCAGGTCTAGTTAAAGTAGCATAGATAAGACTACCAACCAAACTCTGATATTGTCTCATGTCCTTGAACTTTTCACCTCCAAATTTACTCAATTTGTGATTCACCTCCATTGGTGTAGGTGCTACCCTACAATCATTCATTTTAAACTTGATTAACAAGTTCTTCAAATACCTTTCTTGGGTTACAAATACTCCATGCTGAGTGTATGTGATCTCCATGCCCAAGAAGTATGACAAGTCTCCCAAATCACTGATTTTGAATTCCTTCTCCATTTGCTTCTTTAATCTCTGTATGCCTTTCTCATCTGTACCTGTAAGAATTATATCATCAACATATATGCACATATAAATGAACCCATCATCACTTGCTTTGACAAGCAAGCTACTATCTGCTTTAGACACCTGAAATCCAAGTTCCTTCAAGAACTTTACAAGTCTATAGTTCCATGCCCTTGGGGCCTGCTTCAAGCCATACAAAGCTCTCTTGAGCTTGCACACATGATCTGGATACCTTTTATCTCTGAACCCTTGAGGTTGCTCCATGAACACATCATCTGAAATATAACCATTCAAAAAAGCATTCTTCACATCTAATTGACACAACTTCCAACCTTTACATGCAGCAATAGCTATGAGTGTTCTGATGGTTGTCATCTTTGCCACAGGACTATAAGTCTCATCATAATCAATGCCATATGTTTGGGCAAAACCTTTAACAACAAGTCTAGCTTTGTACCTAGACACACTTCCATCTGCAAACCTCTTGGTCTTATAGACCCATTTGCATCCAATAATTTTCTGGCTATTTGGTTTAGGAACCAAATCCCATGTTTGATTTTCCATCAATGCATCATATTCTTCCTGCATAGCACTCTCCCATTTTTCCTTACCTTTTGCCTCTTCATATGTAGAAGGGTCTTCATCTATTTTCATCATATAAGCATAGTCTTTTGTGGTCAAAAATGAAGTATCATAACTATACCTTGTAGGTTGCCACCTATTTCTTGATGACCTTCTGAGTTCTCCACTCCTTGAGGTTTCTGGCTCTTCATACTCAGGGTCAAACCTTGGTCTTTCTCCAACTTCATCCTGCACTTCAACATTTTCTTCTTCATCAACTATTTGAATCTTAGACTTACCTTTCTTTTGACTCACTTCTTCTTCATCACCTGTATTGATATTGATTGTACCTGCATACCAAGTACTTTGCTCATCAAATGTTGAAGGAGAGTGTAAATCTCCTAAAGAACAAGCTACCCTTGGTATTAGACCACCTCTAGACCAAGAATAACTTTAGACTCCATAGAATTTTAGAAATCAAGTGTCACATTATCAAGAAATTGATCAACTGTGAAGAAATCACTTCTCTGAAAAGTCTGCTGCAATTTAATCACTCATTGACTAATCAATCCTGTAAAGTTTTTTATAAAACTTTGTACAATGCTTTGCCTTAAGATTGCGCATCTTCTCCAAGTTAAATTTCTCAAAATGATTAAGTATATTGTGAGAAATGTGTGAAACACTTCACCTATGTCTGAAACTGCTTCTTTGCAATGGCGACTTTGACACCTGCAACTTCTTAACACTGGTTCTCCCAAAGTAAATCCCGTTTTATCAAGATCTTTTAACCATAGATGGATTACCTCTCAACTTAGATTTTGAGCCCTCACTTGTGTAAAACTTTACACTGAAGATGGAGCAATGTCCATTTCTTTGACCACAAAATTTGCGCCAGCTTCAGACAACTCTCAGAACATCTTCACATATGAATGTTCCTCAACAAAATTCTCTCAGTCTGATTACAATTAAACACTTAAACTCTGGCCATAGATAGATTGACTATGGACTTAGATACGTGCAAAAGGATTCCTCAAACTAACAAACACAGAAGGAGAATAGGAGAGAAGATCGACACGCCATATCTGAAACTTTCACTTATATTTTTCTTCATACATCTGATGGATGATTTGTACAATGTACATCAACTAACTCATCTCATACTCAATTCTCTATCTCATACGACTATAAGCATGCACTTATATATATATACAAGTCCTAACTCGTAACTACTTCAAATAAATTGAAGTATCTAAAGAACTAATATACATTTGATTAAAGGACTTTGTTATCTAATTCTTTTCTTCAATCCATGACATTGATCTTCAATCTTCTCTTTATGTCTTTACTTCTAGCCTTTGTATAATCACAATTTATTGATTGTTCTGCTCCAACAGCTCCCCCTCAATCATCAATTGTGATTATCTGTACCTTCTTTATTCCTGCCATATCTTTGAACTTCTGCAACTTTGGTCCATCTAAACTCTTTGTCATCATATCTGCAAGTTGATCTCTTGTAGGAGTATGCATCACTTCAATTTCCTTATCAATAACCTTTTCTCTCAAGAAATGGTACTGTATTTCAATATGTTTAGTTCTAGCATGAAATACAGGATTAGCTGCCAAGTATAGAGAACTCATATTATCACCACAAATGATAGGAGTACTCTGAATCACATCAAAACTCTTCATGAGTGTCTTTAGCCATATTACCTCCTTTGCAGCTTCCACCATACCTTTGTATTCTGCTTCTGTAGATGACAAAGCAACTGTATGTTGCTTCTTAGAACACCATGAAATCAATTTGTCTCCTACATAGCACAAATATCCATGTGTTGATCTTCTATCATCCACATTACCTGCCCAATCTGCATCACTATATATCTTCACTTTTGTATCAGAAGTAAAACCATAGTACAATCCTTCTTTGAGTGTACCCTTGATGTACCTAAGTACTCTTTGTCCTGCAATCCAATGTTCCTTTCTAGGACAATGCATGAATTGAGATAGAACTCCAACTGCATATGATAGATTAGGCCTTGTTAATGTAGCATAAATCAAGCTACCCACCAAACTCTGATAGAGCTTCATGTCTCTGAGTTCTTCTCCTCCATATCTAGTCAATTTATGATTGACTTCCATTGGAGTTGGTGCTATCCTGCAATCTTCCATTTTAAATTTGGTTAGCAAATTTTTCAGATACCTTTCTTGAGTCACATATACTCCATGTTGAGTATATGAAATCTCCATTCCCAAGAAGAATGACAAATTTCCCAAATCACTGATTTTGAATTCTTTCTCCATCTGTTTCTTAATCATATGTATGCCCTTGTCATCTGTTCCTGTAAGTATTATGTCATCAACATAAATACAAACATAAATAAATCCATCTTCACTTGCTTTGATTAGCAAGCTACTATCTGCCTTTGATGCTTGAAACCCAAGTTCCTTCAAGAATTTTACAAGCATATAGTTCCATGCCCTTGGGGCTTGCTTTAACCCATACAAAGCTCTTTTGAGCTTACACACATAATTTGGATACATCTGATCCTTGAAACCATCTGGTTGCTCCATGTAGACTTCATCTGAAATGTAACCATTCAAAAAAGCATTTTTAACATCTAGTTGAGATAATTTCCAACCTTTGCAAGCAGCAATTGCTATGAGAGTCCTGATGGTTGTCATTTTTGCCACAGGACTATAGGTCTCATCATAATCCACTCCATATGTCTGTGCATACCCTTTCACAACAAGTCTTGCCTTGTATCTAGACACACTTCCATCTGCAAATCTTTTTGTTTTGTAAACCCATTTACAACCAATGATTTTCTGACTATTTGGTTTAGGAACCAAATCCCAAGTCTGATTCTCTATCAATGCATCATACTCCTCTTGCATGGCATCTTCCCAATTCTTCTTCCCTTTGGCCTCTTCATATGTAGAAGGGTCTTCATCTGTTTTAACCAAGTAAGCATAATCCTTAGTAGTCAGAAATGATGTATCATAGCTATACCTTGTAGGTTGCCACTTATGCCTAGATGACCTCCTCACTTCTGCACTTTTTGAAGTTTCTGGTTCATCAACTTCTGGATCAAATCTTGGCCTTTCTTCAGCTTCAATCTGTACTTCACAACTCTCTTCTTCATCAACAATTTGAACCTTTGATTTAACTTTCTTCTGATTCATGACTTCTTCAAGTTCTGTATATGCATTATATTTACCTGCATACCAAGTACCTTGCTCATCAAATGTAACATCCTTGGACACAAGGAAGTGCTTTGTGGATGGACTCCACAACCTGTATCCCATTTGCTTATCATCATAACCAATGAATACATATTTTTCTGCCTTAGGCTCCAACTTATGCCTCAATTGTGATGGCACATATGCATATGCCAAGCATCCAAATATTCTGCAATGATCCAAGGTAGGTCTCTTACCCCACCAAGCTTCATATGGTGTCATACCCTGCAAAGCTTTACAAGGCAATCTATTAACCAAATATGTGGCTGTATTTACAGCCTCAGCCCACAAATAATTAGGGCAATTCTTTTCTTTCATCATGGACCTTGCAAATTCAACAAGTGTTCTATTCCTCCTTTCTGCTACACCATTTTGTTGAGGAGAGTACCTGCAAGTAACTTCTCTTTTTATACCTGCATTCCACAAGTAATCACTAAACTCATTGGAGAAATACTCTCCCCCTCCATCTGACCTTAGTCTCTTCAATTTTTGACCTGTAATTCTTTCTGCATATGAATGAAAGTGTTTAAATGTATTAAACACTTCTGATTTGTCTTTGATCACATAGATTGTGATCCACCTGGTAGCATCATCAACATATATGGCATAATATCTTGAACCATTTATACTAAAGTCCTTTGAAGGACCCCACACATCTGTGTGTACCAATTCAATTCTTTCTGTATACATAAAACCATGTTTATTGTATGATTGTTTATGGGCCTTACCTAACTGACATGCTTCACACTTGTATGTCATATGTTGACCTGCAATGTTAGGCAATCCAAGCACTGAACCATTGTTAATCATGTCTTTGATACCTCTTTCATTGAAGTGTCCAAGTCTCTTATGCCAAAGATCCAATTCAGATACTTTCTGCTCTCCATATGTGAACATAGCATGTCCAACATTTCCTTGTACCTTCAATGTGAATAGCCTTCCTTCCTTCTTTCCTGTAACAACCTATTTATACCCTTGACTAGGGTCTTCAACATAGACTCCATCATTGGTAAACCTTACCTCATATCCTTTTTCCACAATTTGACCTACACTGATCAAATTCTTTGGAATTGTGGGAACATAAAGAACCTTACTCAGAAGAGTGCTCCCATCTTTAGCTTTGACTGAACCAATTGACTTCACCTTATGCTTTGTATTATCACCTGTCTGAACTGTATGATTAATTGCATTATGATCTAGATCAGTCATCAAAGTAATATTTCCACTTAAATGATTACTACATCCTGAATCAATATAGAACACTCTCATGTCCTCATGTGAAGTTTCACAAGTTGCATTCATAATGAGAGTCCAGTCCTCCTTCTGATCTGATGCATAGTTGTAGTAGGTGTTATTATAGGATTGATTTTGGAAGCTTCTTCCTCCACCTCTTCCAAAAGAATTCCTACCACCTCTACCTCTGAAGTTTCCTCTCTGAAATCTACCACCTCTTGCTCTTTGATTAAAGTTCTGATTAAAATTACCATTGCTTTGATTATTATGCCAACAATCATGAGATAGATGATTGGTCTTACCACATATCCAACAAGCTCTTGCATTATCTTTGTTGTTTCTGCCTCTTCCTCTACTTCTGCCATTTCCTCTTCCTCTTATGAAATTTGCTTGGTTTGAAGTACCTTCTTCTTCACCTGATTGTTGCTTTCCTTTGCTAGCTTTCTTCTTGTCTTTAGAGTACATTGCATGACCTGCACTCTTATCAACATCTCCTTTGATATCATTCTCAAAAGTTAGCATATGTCCTAACAATTGATTCAAATCAGGAGTGAAATGATCTAAAGAAAGTTCTGTAGACAAAATAAAAGGCTTCCACTTCTCATCTCCTCTTAGCCCTGTGAGAATTTGTCTTACCAACTTATCTTCTTCAATGTCTTCATCCACTGCACCTAAGGAATCTGCAATGTCCTTCATCTGTGTTACATAATCAGATATTGATTGTGAAGCCTTCTTCTTGAAGGTAGTAAACTCTGGCCATAGTGAAGCCTTTCTTGATTTGGTAGTGTTTTGGAAATGCTCTTCCAAAGCATTCCAAATGTCACATGCACTTTCAAGTCCTCTAATGTGAGGAAGCAAGTAGTCATTGACTGCCATGTAGATTATGCTCCTTGCTTGAGCATCCTTCTTCATCCAATTCTTCATGTCTGCAAGCTCCTCTCTAGTTGGAACACTAGAGTCTCTAAATTCTGGCTTTTCTTCCTTTCGTGTGATGTATCCCATCAGATCTTTGCTCATAAGATGAGCTTCCATCCTCATTGACCATGCAGGATAGTTCTCTCTATCCAACTTCTCAATTTGGAGACTATCTCCCATTGTTTCTTTACCTGTATTGCCAAATCTTTAATCTTTATGAGAAATAAATGTACCTTGACTTCGAATCTTACTCCTTCTGATCCTTTTGACAACTTCAATGTGTCTTCTTCCAAGCTTTCTTCAACCTTTATCCTTTTGCACCTTCAAGATGTAAAGATTTGTATTTTTGCAGCAGTCGGAGTCTTCTTCACTTCAATTTTGACACATCCTGCTCTGATACCACTGAAGGAGAGTGTAAATCTCCTAAAGAACAAGCTACCCTTGGTATTAGACCACCTCTAGACCAAGAATAACTTTAGACTCCATAGAATTTTAGAAATCAACTGTCACATTATCAAGAAATTGATCAACTGTGAAGAAATCACTTCTCTGAAAAGTCTGCTGCAATTTAATCACTCATTGACTAATCAATCCTGTAAAGTTTTTGATAAAACTTTGTACAATGCTTCACCTTAAAATTGCGCAGCTTCTCCAAGTTAAATTTCTCAAAATGATTTGGGTATATTGTGAGAAATGTGTGAAACACTTCACCTATGTCTGAAACTGCTTCTTTGCAATGGCGACTTTGACACTTGCAACTTCTTAACACTGGTTCTCCCAAAGTAAATCCCGTTTGATCAAGATCTTTTAACCATAGATGGCTTACCTCTCAACTTAGATTTTGAGCCCTCACTTGTGTAAAACTTTACACTGAGCATGGAGCAATGTCCATTTCTTTGACCACGAAATTTGCGCCAACTTCAGACAACTCTCAGAACATCTTCACATATGAATGTTCCTCAACAAAATTCTCTCAGTCTGATTACAATTAAACACTTAAACTCTGGCCATAGATAGATTGACTATGGACTTAGATACGTGCAAAAGGATTCCTCAAACTAACAAACACAGAAGGAGAATAGGAGAGAAGATCGACACGCCATATCTGAAACTTTCACTTATATTTTTCTTCATACATCTGATGGATGATTTGTACAATGTACATCAACTAACTCATCTCATACTCAATTCTCTATCTCATACGACTATAAGCATGCACTTATATATATATATACAAGTCCTAACTCGTAACTACTTCAAATAAATTGAAGTATCTAAAGAACTAATATACATTTGATTAAAGGACTTTGTTATCTGATTCTTTTCTTCAATCCATGACATTGATCTTCAATCTTCTCTTTATGTCTTTACTTCTAGCCTTTGTATAATCACAATTTATTGATTGTTCTGCTCCAACAAATGTAACATCTTTAGAAACCATGAATTGCTTTGTAGATGGACTCCACAATCTATAACCCATCTGCTTGTCATCATAACCAATGAAAACATATTTTTCAGCTTTAGGTTCCAATTTGTGTCTTAATTGTGATGGCACATATGCATATGCCACACATCCAAATACTCTGCAATGATCCAAGGTAGGTCTCTTACCCCACCATGCCTCATATGGTGTCATACCCTGCAAGGCTTTACATGGTAACCTATTGACCAAATAAGTAGCTGTATTTACAGCCTCAACCCACAAATAATTAGGGCAATTTTTCTCCTTCATCATGGATCTTGCAAACTCAACAAGAGTCCTATTCCTCCTTTCTGCTACACCATTTTGTTGAGGAGAGTACCTGCAAGTAACTTCCCTTTTTATACCTGCATTCCACAAATAATCACTGAATTCATTAGAGAAATACTCTCCCCCTCCATCTGACCTTAGTCTCTTCAACTTATGACCTATAATTCTCTCTGCATACATATGATAATGTTTGAAAGTATTGAATACTTCTGACTTATCTTTGATCACATAAATAGTGACCCATCTGGTAGCATCATCAACATAAATCACATAATACCTTGACCCATTTATACTGAAGTCTTTTGAGGGTCCCCACACATCTGTGTGTACCAATTCAAGCTTCTCTGAATACATAAAACCATGCTTAGTATAGGAATGCTTATGAGCTTTACCTAATTGACATGCCTCACATCTGTATGTCATATGTTGACCTGCAACATTAGGCAAACCAAGCACTGAACCATTGTTAATCATGTCTTTAATACCTCTTTCATTGAAATGTCCAAGCCTCTTGTGCCAAAGATCTAACTCACAGATCTTATGTCCTCCATATGTGAACATAGCATGACCAATATTACCTTGAATCTTCAATGTAAACAATCTTCCTTCTTTCTTCCCTGAAACAATCTGTTTATACCCTTGACTAGGGTCTTCAACATAAACTCCATCATTAGTGAACCTTACTTCATATCCCTTTTCAACAATTTGTCCTACACTTATCAAATTCTTAGGAATTGTAGGAACATACAGAACCTTACTCAATAAGGTACTACCATCCTTAGCCTTCACTGATCCAATTGACTTCACACTATGCTTTGTGTTGTCACCTGTTTGAACAACATGATTAGAAACCTTATTCTCCAAATCAGTCATCAATGATATGTTACCACTCAGGTGATTGCTACATCCTGAGTCAATGTAGAAGACTCTTTGATCTTCACTCTGCCTTTCACAAGTTGCATTCATTATCAATGTTGAATCCTCCTTTTGATCTCAAGCATAATTGTAGTAGGTATTGTTATATTGTTGACTTTGGAATCCTCTACCTGCATTTCTTCCAAAGTAACCCCTACTACCTCTACCTCTGAAATTACCTCTTTGATTTCTGCCACCTCTTCCTCTTGCATTATAATTTTGACTATATCCATTATTACTCTGAGTATTGTGCCAACAATCATTAGCTAAGTGATTTGTCTTACCACAAATCCAGCAAGCTTTGCCTCCATCTTTGTTGTTCCTGCCTCTTCCTCTACCTTTGCCACCTCCTCTTCCTCTTAGGAAGTTGGCTTGACTAGTTGTGCCTTCTTCTTCATTTGATTGTTGCTTTCCTTTGTTAGTTTTCTTCTTGTCCTTTGAGTACATTGCATGACCTGCACTCTTGTCACCTTCTCCTTTAACATCCTGCTCAAATGTTAGCATATGACCTAGCAACTGATTTAAATCAGGAGTGAAATGATCAAGTGATAATTTTGTAGACAAAATGAATGGCTTCCATTTGTCATCACCTCTTAATCCTGTAAGGATTTGTCTTACCAACTTATCCTCCTCAATGTCTTCATCAACAGCTCCTAAAGCATCTGCAATATCTTTCATCCTTGTCACATAGTCTGAAATGGATTGAGAAGCCTTCTTCTTGAAGGTGGTAAACTCTGCCCATAAGGATGCCTTCCTTGACTTTGTAGTATTTTGGAAATGCTCCTCCAAAGCATTCCAAATATCAGATGCACTTTCAAGACCTCTAATATGAGGTAACAAATAATCATTGACTGCCATATAGATAATGCTCCTAGCTTGAGCATCTTTCTTCATCCAATTTTTCAAATCTGCTAGTTCCTCCCTAGTTGGAACACTAGGATCTCTGAACTGTGGCTTTTGTTCTTCTCCTGTGATTGTAAGCTATCAAATCTTTGCTCATAAGATGAGCTTCCGTCCTCATTGACCATGCAGGATAATTTTCCCTATCCAATTTCTCTATTTGAAGAGAATCTCCCATCTTTCTTCTACCTATGTATTGAAATCTTCAAGCTTTATAAATGATATATGTACCTTTGCTTCGAATTAGACTCCTTTTGTCTTTCTTGATGTCGAATGGTCTTCTCCTCAGGCTTTGACTTCAAGCTTTCACTTCTTAGTCCTTCAAGTGTTGAATTTCTTGAACCTACAGCAGTCGGGATCCTCCTTTCCTTGATTTTGATGTCTCCTGCTCTGATACCACTAATGGAGAGTGTTAATCTCCAAAAGAACAACCTACTCTTATGATTAGAGCACCTCTATACCAAGAGTAAGTCAAAACCTTCACCAAATTAGAGGATCAATCTCCAAATTATCAAAAGTTGAAAACTTCTGTGAAGAAGATAAAACACAGAAAGTCTGCTGCACAATTTCTTCTCATTGACTTATCAAACATGTAAAGTTTTCTATGAAATTTTGTATGACGTGTCGCCTAGAGATTGCACACCTCCTCCAAGTTAAATCTCTTCAAAAGGTTTAGTATAACTTGAGAAATCAACTTCACGAGTTACCTATGTCTAAATCTGCACTTCTGAAAAGTCGATTTTGACACCCCTAACTTCTAACACATAGTTCTCTCAATTTCGAACCCGTTTAAGCAAATGCTTTTAGGTACAGGTAGCTTACCTTCTAACTTAAAGATTAAGTGCTTGCTTGCACAAAACTTTAAACTGTGGAGTGAGAACTGACCAAAAGATCAAGATCGAATTCTGCGCCTGTTTCAGGAACAAGTGAATACTTCTTCACATGCAAATGTTCCTACACACAATTCTCTTAGCCTGATTGCAATTGGAAGCTTAAACTTCGTACAGTAATCTATCAACTATAGACTTAGACTTGTACAGAAGCATTTCACAATTGATCTACTACAGAAGGAGAACACACAGAAATATCGGGCGCAATTTTTCTTCTATTCCTCAGAAATTTACAACTGAGTGATAAGAGAAAACTCAACTAACTTTTCATGTGTCTAATGACACTTACAACTCCTCATTTCTTCACTCCTATGCACTCTCATATTCTCTCATCTATGTTCTCTTCTTGCCCCGACATTTTCAAGATATTTATAGAGAAATTTGTACAAGTCTATGACTAATCAAAGGTCTAAGTAATCTATATATGAACTAATGTACATATGTGTATATTACTTCCATCCTCTGAATGTATTCATCTTCTAGTCTTCAAGAATTGACCTTATCTCCATTATTTGTCTTCCAAAGCTTCAATTGGTGATTGGTCTGCACTAACATAAGCAACCTCTTATTCCAAGCTCTAGGAGCTTGTTTCAAAACCTCGTGATTGTGACATGTATACCTCTTCACTTATCCAACCATTTAGAAATGCATTTTTTACATCGGGTTGGAGGAGTTGCGAATTCCTTGCAGCAACTACACTTATCAATGTTTTGATTGTAGTCATCTTTGCAGCTGGTGAGAATGTTTCCTCATAGACTATACCATGAGTTTGTGAGCATCCTTTGGTAACTAATCTTGCCTTGTATTTGCAAAGTGATCCATCTATTTTTTTTTTCTAACTTTAAATACCCATCTACAACCAATTACCTTTTGATTTGGAGACATTGGAACCAAATGTTAAGTGTCCATCTCCTTCAATGCATCTATTTCTTCTTCCATGGCCTTTTCCCAATTAGGGTTTCCCTTTGCCTCTTCATATGTTGATGGTTCTTATGAAATTGAATATTTTTCTAAGTAGATTGAATTCTTTGTAACAAATGTGGAATCATATCCGTGCCTTTGTGGTTGTTTCTTCTCTCTTGCTGATCTTCTAAGAGCTTGCTTCGAGCATTCTGCAACCTCTTTCATCTTTTCTTTGCCTTCTTCACTTCCATAGTTTGTAATCCTTTTTTCTTTCATCTTGGTCATTTTTTGTATCACTTTTTGGATCTTGGACTTGTGTATCATGCCTTGATGAGAATCAGAATCAAGATCATATGGTAGAGTTACCTTTTGTTTGTCTTCATCATACCAAGACCTATGTAAACATGTCTACTTGTTTAAATTGCTTAATAGAAGGATTATAGAACTTGTAACCCATCTGAGTTGAATCATATCCAATAAACACTACCTTTGTTGCCATTTCATCTCGCTTACCTCTTATTTGTGATGGTACATGAACATAAGGTAAACAACCAAACACCTTGCAATGTCCAAGACTAGGTTTTCTTCCATGCCATGCTTCATAAGGAGTCATACCTTTGAAGTGATTTGGATGGTAGTCTATTGACAAGGTACACAACAGTTGAAATAGCTTCTACCCATAGATAATGTGACAACTTCTTCTCTTCAAGCATTGTTCGGGCTGATCTAACCAATGTCTTGTGTCTCCTCTCTAAAACTCCATTTAGTTGAGGACAGTACCTAGTAGTCAGTTCCCTTTTGATACCTTTATCCTGCAAGAACTCATCAAACTCTTTGGAGAAGTATTCTCCCCCTCCATCATATTTGAGCTTCTTGAATGATCTACCTGTATGATTCTGCACATGTGCTAGATACTTCTTGAAGCAATCAAACACTTCATTCTTACTCTTGATAAAGTATAGAGTGTTGGAACAAGTGTATGACAAGCCTAAGTATTGGATTGAGTCATCAAAAGGCTTAGAAACTTGAAGGAAATGTCTACTCCTAGAGTTCACTTGTAAAATCCCTCTTGTAACTTTTTAGTCTTTACTTGATGTAAAAGTAAAGGGAATCTAAAGTGGATGAGTTCAATTGATCAAAAAGGGAAAAAAAGCCATGAATTTGTGATTGAAGGTAGTTGGAGATTCAAATGAATAACTAGTAGATTGGAGAGTGATTTTCGGAAGTTATGCTCCCAAGATCAACTATAAATACATGGTAGTTTTAGTCGTGGTTAAGAGAAGACCTCCAAGGGCTGAGCTTTATGCCATATCAAGTGTTAAGAAACAATGTCCCATTGGTCCACTTTTGTCTAGATTTTAAAGCATAAGTAGCTATTCTTATAGCACTATCCACCCCAAAGAAACCCGTCATCAGCATGTTCCAACATGTGTAGAGATGCTTATTACTCTTTGTACAACAAATATCGATGGGCGCTGTGGATAAGGGAAACGCCTCCTATAGATTTCACCCGCGTTCAAATCCCGTGGTAGCCAGCAGCAACACGAGTCTAGAAGAAATCTTTTTGGTTTTTTTAATCTATTAAAATCTCACGCAAACGAACGCGGAAGAATAAAACGGCGACGGAGTTGCGTTTCAGATATTTGCTTTTCTATTCCGATCGTTATACGATCGTAGCTTTCTTTGAGAAAAGTGCTTTATTTCATGGACAAAGAATACTATATAAACAAGTGCTTGGGCTCACTTCTATTCATCCATCACCAATTTCAACACAAGCTTTCTAAAGCTTGGACCTCAATAGAGGTGGTGTTTCGTCTAGCACATGGGGCAGCCATGGTGCTAATTTGAAGCATGTTGAGGAGCAGCTATGGAGTTCTTCTTAATGATTCTTCTTGGAGAAGATGAAGGGTGTGCTCACACTCTAGCACATGGAGAGGAGGTTATCTCTTGTTCATGGCAAGAAGACTTGGTCATTAGCAGCTTGATGGGTGAGGATCGGCCATCTACATGGTGTATTTGAAGATTGTCTTCTACAGGAAGATATCAGGTTGAAGATTGTCTTCTACAAGAAGATGTCGGGCTACTTCAAAAACATTGGATGGTGCCATCTACATGGTGTATTTGAAGATTATCTTCTACAAGAAGATATCAGGTTGAAGATTGTCTTCTACAAGAAGATGTCGGGCTACTTCAAAGACATTGGATGGTGGTTAACATAAGATTCACATCTTATGTTAAGTATTCAGGTACATATTCTATTTATGCACACAGGTACTACTTGAAGTTTATGGAGGCCGTGGCGTTCATATCAGGAGGAGTCCTATTTGGCATAGGTACAAGAGAAACAGTACGTATATGCTTTATGCATATTTTGATGAGGTGTTTAAGAAGGTGTGTTCACATGAGTTTGAGGATTTCTAGCAACAAACTTGTTAGTATTCCATGCTACTTTATAAGTATGTGATCTTTTCACACTCGTATCTGACTTAGGGTCTTCCATAGCCTAAGTTTAGATGAGGGTTTGTTGACTATCAATTTCACACTGATCCTTCCTCTTTCAGTCACTCATATTCACTCTTCTATAACCTATAAGGTCACACATCTCATATATATTCAGATTACTGCCCATACATCTGAATATGTTTGTTACATTGTACATTCACTCATTCATGTATTTCTCATCACATAGAGTGGTTGAGAGTTTTGCTCCCACATTGTACATTGAACATTGGTATATATGATACTATGAGTAAGTGATGGCTTACGTAACACCTTACACATGTCGTATATTCTTTCTCTATCTTTATCTCATCATTTGTATGATTAAGTGTGGTATGATCATGTTTTGTCAATATGGAAGATTGCTAAATTAATGTTGTACATGACTGGACCTATGGAACCATGGACCTGTGACATGAGCCAAGGGCCTACCTCATTTCCAACATTTGGTATCAGAGCACTAAGGTTTCGGTTTCAGAACTTTAGATCTTTGGCATCAATGCATTAAGGCTCGTTCATATCTCAAGTTCCCAAAATTCCTTATTTACAACATATGATTTGAAAGCATCTTCTAACATTTGACATTTGACATACACACTTAATCTAGATGAGTAGAGATTTGAGAATTACACACTTCAGTTACATGTGTATTCATCAGTGTGGAGTATGAAGTTGATGATCTGTTAGCATCCGAATATTTTTGGAAGAGTATGCAAATACTTTACAAAAATATTGTTTGAAGACCTAGACTTGATGAAGAGAAGACTACTTCAAATTCAAGGAAGAACAATGGTTTAGAGAAGATGAAGGAATCAGATCAACATCAAATCATAGGTATCACTTTCTACTATCAGATTATCATTTGTAGGTCATATCGTAGAAGAGCAGTTATGAAGAGATTTGAAGAAATTCAAGGAATGCTTTTGTACACTTTCATTATTTGAAAGTTAAAGGATACATCAAAACAGGTATCTAGAGGTTTTTCTAGAGATTTTTGAGAAATGTCTTTCATGGCAAGAAAGTTCATCTAAGAAGACAAATGTGAAGATGGGATGAGTTTTTCAACCAATTTTCTGTTGTAAGTTGGTTGGATATCAAGGTACAAATGTATCTAGAGAAGGTAACTCTAGAAGGGTAATTCATCATTCAGACATAAGATTGGTGAATTTAGTGGTTTTAGACATTTGAAGCAACATTTTGATTCAGAGATATGAGGAGATGATAAAACATGTTTCTATATTCAACTTCCATTTATATACCATGTTTGTTTTATCTCTTACTCTTAGCATTAGAGGAAGAGAAAAGTTCAGTTGAAGAAGTCAAGAGTGTTTGCTACTTCAAGATGAAGAGAACAAAAGGTATGGAAGAGAAGTTTGAAGATGTCGACATTATCATCAGGTGGAAGAAAGATGCAGAAGATGAAAGTCCATCATTTCCAAAAGAAAAGTAAGGCTTCCTTTTCTCATATATTTTCCATATACTTTTCCTATTTTATCCTCTACACCCAAAGACAAGTCTACGAGAACATCTTGTTTAAAGAAGAAGAAGTTTCTTGTTTTGCATTACACTTGGTCATGATTTAGTAGATTTGACAAAGAATTGCATTGAGAGAAACAAAAGCACTCATATTTGTATGAGTTATGTTGAAGCTTTTAAGCAGGCAGCTTATATGTTCCCTCAAAGAATTCTTGGAGTATCAATACAGAGCTACTTGGTATATGACAAGTTGCAAAAAAGTATATTTCTTCTTTATCTAACTCTTGAGGTAAAAGAGTTTTTTGTAGCAGATGTTGAAGACTTGGGTTTAGGTTTTATGTTTGGGAAAGGTTACCTCATATTCAATATTTTCAGAAAACTTCAGAAAATTCAGCTTGTTGATGTACCAGTCAGTTGAAGAATCTACTTTCTATGATTGTCTAGACTTTTGGATACATGTTTGTGATAAAAAAGGTGTTCCATCATATCCTATCACTTGATTGAAAAGTGGAGTTAGCCAAAAGAAAATCAAGTAGGTACTATCACATTTCACCTGGGTAGAATATGAAAGTTATGAAGTATCAACTTGCAGCTTTTGGAGTTCTCAAGGTGAGAAGTTTGTCCACATATGTTTCACGTAGGAGACACAGATTCTTGGAAAGCATTTGTTTGAAGAAAAGTTTTACAACTTTTTGAGAAGCATGGACACTTAGAGACATTCAGGTAGCAAATCAAACATTCAGACATGAAGGTTTGATAAGAGCAGATTCTACACAAGAGAGATCATTGATCTTGAATGATCATGTATGATCTTGAGTATTTAGCTAACCTTATTCTACAATTTGGAAAGCTGAGGAATGACATGGAAAGCTATTGGCATGTGCACAATGCTAATAAAAAGGGTTCAAAGATTTTGTTTCAGATACATGTATTGATCACTGAAGATAAGATTTATTGAAAGAAGGAAGACGTTCTAGATTTCATAAAGTCTGATATATTTGAAGAATACTAGATATTAGTGTTAAATCATCCAGGGGGTGATGAAACATGAAGACTTATATTTCAGCCATATGTGAAAGAATGCAGATTCATACTTACAGGTATTCCTATATCAGGTATTCCTATATTTCTTTTGTCAAGTTCTCTTTATGTTCCAGCTTTGAAAGAAGAAGGAAGAAGAAGAATGTTTGGAGAAAGTTCCTGTTAGGATGTTCCTGTTCAGGAGAAGGTTCTAGAGTTCTATTGAAGAGAAGCTTGATATTTCAGAGAGGTATTTTCAGAAGTGCGCACATATATGTTTATACCAAGTTCTGAAGGAAAAAGGTATGAAGGATTTAAAGGATGAAGACATGATGACATCATAGATTTTTTGACTCATATTTCAGTTGATTTCAATTGATTTCAATTAAGTTGAGTTGACTTGACTTGAGTACAGTCAAAGATGAACCAGCAGTGTTCATAATACACTAAGTTGTGAGTTGTCAGTCACAGGTTCCAGGATTTAGTTCCTGATTTTGTTTAGTGTATTTACATGACACAACAGAAGTATGTTGAGAAACCTTTTTTGTAAGGTAAATGCAAATATGTGGATCCTAGTGTATGTTTTCAGGTTTTTGAAGACAAGAGATAGCAGGTTTAGAGATAGTTCATGCTACATTTGTTGTCAAGCAATGATTGCTTGAAAAGAACACTACTGGATATGTAGTTTGCATATTTTCTCAGATATTATGGTTCATATTCAACAAGTTCAGGTTTTTTGAAGGAAAGTCAAATTCAGTTTTGAAGAAGACTTTTAAATAAAAGTTCTGAAGTATCGGAAGTACAAGCTTGAAGCTTGTGACACGCTATTTGAAGCTTGTGGTAATTTGCAGATTGTGACAGTTTGCAGATTCAGTTCAAGTTGTACCAATATGACATTGCAAGGGGGATTGTTGGGAAACAATGTCCCATTGGTCCACTTTTGTCTAGATTTTAAAGCATAAGTAGCTATTCTTATAGCACTATCCACCCCAAAGAAACCCGTCATCAGCATGTTCGAGCATGTGTAGACGTGCTTAGTACTCCTCGTACAACAAATATCGATGGGCGCTGTGGATAAGGGAAACGCCTCCTATAGAACCCACCCGGGTTTAAATCCCACGGCAGCCAGCAGCATCACAATTCTAGCAAAACTCTTTGTGGTGCTTTTAATCTATTAAAATCTCATGCAAACGAACGCGGAAGAATAAAACGGCGACGGAGTTGCGTTCCACATATTTGCTTTTCTATTCCGATCGTTCTACAATCGTAGCTTTCTTTGAGAAAAGTGCTTTATTTCATGGACAAAGAATACTATATAAACAAGTGCTTGGGCTCACTTCTATTCATCCATCACCAATTTCAACACAAGCTTTCTAAAGCTTGGACCTCAATAGAGGTGGTGTTTTGTCTAGCACATGGGGCAGCCATGGTGCTAATTTGAAGCATGTTGAGGAGCAGCTATGGAGTTCTTCTTAATGATTCTTCTTGGAGAAGATGAAGGGTGTGCTCACACTCTAGCACATGGAGAGGAGGTTATCTCTTGTTCATGGCAAGAAGACTTGGTCATTAGCAGCTTGATGGTGAGGATCGGCCATCTACATGGTGTATTTGAAGATTGTCTTCTACAGGAAGATATTAGGTTGAAGATTGTCTTCTACAAGAAGATGTCGGGCTACTTCAAAGACATTGGATGGTGCCATCTACATGGTGTATTTGAAGATTATCTTCTACAAGAAGATATCAGGTTGAAGATTGTCTTCTACAAGAAGATGTCGGGCTACTTCAAAGACATTGGATGGTGGTTAACATAAGATTCACATCTTATGTTAAGTATTCAAGTACATATTCTCTTTATGCACACAGGTACTACTTGAAGTTTATGGAGGCCATGGCGTTCATATCAGGAGGAGTCCTATTCGGCATAGGTACAAGAGAAACAGTACGTATATGCTTTATGCATATTTTGATGAGATGTTTAAGAAGGTGTGTTCACATGAGTTTGAGGATTTCTAGCAGCAAACTTGTTAGCATTCCATGCTACTTTATAAGCATGTGATCTTTTCACACTCGTATCTGACTTAGGGTCTTCCATAGCCTAAGTTTAGATGAGGGTTTGTTGACTATCAGTTTCACACTGATCCTTCCTCTTTCAGTCACTCATATTCACTCTTCTATAACCTATAAGGTCACACATCTCATATATATTCAGATTTCTGCCCATACATCTGAATATGTTTGTTACATTGTACATTCACTCATTCATCTATTTCTCATCACATAGAGTGGTTGAGAGTTTTGCTCCCACATTGTACATTGAGCATTGGTATATATGATACTATGAGTAAGCGATGGCTTACGTAACACCTTACACATGTCGTCTATTCTTTCTCTATCTTTATCTCATCATTTGTATGATTAAGTGTGGTATGATCATGTTTTGTCAATATGGAAGATTGCTAAATTAATGTTGTACATGACTCGACCTATGGAACCATGGACCTGTGACATGAGCCAAGGGCCTACCTCACTTCCAACATCAAGGTGTGGTTTCAAGGCACACATATGTATCAGTAAGTCCATTGTATTGTAAAATCAATACACTTTCATTTTCATGATCATTTGAGTTCATATTTTCATGTTCTTGTGAAGTGTACTGTTCACTACCATATCTCTCAGTTTTCTTAGTCAGATTGAAGAGATGATTTCTCTAAGCTTGGTTCATCATTTTCCATGATTCAAGTTCATAAATTTATCTCTTTAAGTCTATTGTATGCTCACCAAGTTTCATTGTATTTGGATGTGCCAATCATAAGTTATGATCATTTGAAGTCAACTGTGTCACCTCATTTACTTCTTCTCTGCTAGCACTCTCTCAGAACATGCATTTTGTCAGAGCTTTTTCTCAGTGTGCACTTCACCATGTTCCATGATTTAAAGCTTGTTAGAATCCTCATATTGTCTAGTATATGCTTACAAATGTTCATGAGCATTGGAGTCCTTAATTATGAGATATCTCTATTTTTTTGCACACGGGTCTGTGTACTGTTGCAGCTTGGGAAAATCTGGGTCATCCTATCACTTGCTAAACTTCTTTCTCCTTATGTAGTCCATCATTTTGGTTGACATAACTCTTGATTATGAGCTTAATAAGCTAGAAAGAGTTCCCCAAAAGGAATTAAGTTAATTGCTGCTATGGCTAGAGGATTGTTCAAAACTTTGGACAGGTGTATGAACATAAATAGCAAGTTTTTGGCTCTTGAATCTACTCCAACTTATCTTTATTGATTCAACTTTTTGAGAGTGATCTTCCAAGGTACATAGTGTGTCATATACATCCCTTGCCAAGCTAAAAAGGACCACAACATATGTCTGGAGTCCATTTGGCTGGTTTAGTGCAAAGTGTTTGTAGCACGACTTCATCTTCATCAACTACAAATCCATCTCTTCACAGTGGTATCAGAGCAAGGTTGAACAACATGGCAGATGGATTTCCTTCATCAGTTAACAAATTGGAGAGAGGTAACTACTCAACCTGGTCATTAAGGATGGAAACTTATCTTCAAGGAAGGAATTTATATGGTTATATAGCTGGAGATGAAGTTATGGCAAGTTTTAGGAACAAAACTCAACCAACACAAGAAAAGCAAGAAAGAATGAGCACATGGTGCTCCAAGGATGCACTTGCAAGGTCTTATCTCCTCAACTCTATCTCAGATTTTTTGTTGCCTCACACTAGAAGTTGTAAAACATCTCTAGAAGTGTGGAATGCACTTGGCTTTCTTCTCTTCAAGTACAAATTCCAAGAAGCATCAATTATGGCTAGACTTCACAACTCTCAAGAAAGCTCCCAAACAAAATGTGACTGATTTTGCCACAAAGCTCAAGGACATAGCAGATCAATTGGGAAGCATTGGAGAGGTAATAGATGAAGAACAAATTGTAAGGCAGGTCATCAATGGCTTGAAGGCATATGACAAGCGGGAAGCATTCACCACAGCTATGGATCTATACATGGATATGCATGTTCCACATTTCAACACACTCATAGGACAACTACTTACTCAAGAGGCCAAGCTTATCAAGAATGGAGAAAGCTCCAAAGGTAATCAATCTTCAGCTTTGTATATTGATAAAATCAAGTCCAAAGAAAACAAAGGAGGAGGAAAGAAAGTGGATGATGAAGTAGGTACACATCAGGCTAACTATGCAGATAGAGGAAGATATGGTAGAGGTAGAGGTAGAGGAGGAAGACAAGGTAGTGGGAGATCCCAAGTCTCTAATTCATGCTCTATTTGTGGATTAACTAATCATACAACTGAAAATTGCTTTAAGAATTTCAGGAATCAAAGAGGGAAAGGCTACAATAGAGGAAGTTATGGCTACTCAAGAGGAAGGTTCAACAATTACCATGGGAATCACAACAATTACAACCATTCAAACTATCAAGGAGGCAATAGGGGAAGAAGAGACTTCAATAACTACAAATAAGACTCAAATCAAGAGGACTCATTGCTAATCATGAATATGGCCATGCCACAAGGTAAATCTGATGAGCATGTTTTCTACATAGATTCTGGTTGTTCCAATCATGTGGCAGGAAATGTGGCACTCCTATCAGATTTAGAAGATCCAAAGAACAATACAAATAGGAGATGATACAAGACACCTTGTGGAGAAAATAGGAAATGTCAAGGCACTTGATGGAAGCATCAACTTACTCAGTAAGGTACTCTATGTCGCTACCATTACAGAGAATTTGATAAGTTTTGGGTAGATAGTAGAGAAAGGGTTGCAAGTCAGGTTCACAAAAGCAGGAGCATTTGTTGAAGATCCAAGTCAAGGATTCAAGAGAATTGCAAAAGGTGAAAAGATAGGTAGATTGTTCACATTTGAATTACAAGACACTAGAAACATTGCTCTCTTTAACTATGGTAGTCAGACACTCACAAAATTGGAAGTATGGCACAAAAGTTTAGCACATATTGGTGAAAGATCATTAAAGCAAATTTGCAAGGACCAAAGCGTACGGGACTCCCTAACTTGTCAAAACAGCACATGATTTATAAGTTTAGTGCATGTCAATTTGGAAAGTCTCACAAGTTACCATTCATGAAGAAAGGATATATGCATGGAGATCTCTTGGAGTTGGTTCATACAAATGTATGGGGACCTAGTAAGGATGCTTCAATATCTAGATCAAGGTATTATGTCTCCTTCATTGATGATTGCAGTAGGTGGACTATATTATACTTTATGAAACACAAAGATGAAGTCTTTTCATGCTTCAAAAGATATTTGGATCTTCTCGAGAATCAAATAGGTAAAAGACTAAAAAGGATAAGGTCAGATGGAGGGGGAGAGTATTTCTCCCATGAATTTGACTCCTTTCTTCAAGAAAGAGGAATCAAAAGAGAGATCACTACAAAATACACTCTTGAGCAAAATGGAGTGGCAGAAAGAAGGAATAGGAGAATTGTTGAAGCTGCAAGTTCTATGCTAAATGAAAAGCACTTACCTAATTACGTATGGGATGAGGCTGTATCCATAGACACTTATTTGATTCACAGGTTATGTTCAAAATCACTTGATGGCATGAAACCATATGAGGCTTGGAATGGAAGAAGACCAAGCTTGGATCATTGTAAGATTTCTGGATGTGTTTCTTTTGCTCGTGTTCCTTCACAGATTAGAGGCAAGATGGATCCCAAAGCAGAAAGGTGTGTATTCATTGGATATGAAAACAATCAAAAGGGCTACAAATTATAGAACCCAACAACCAAAGGATTCTTGGTGAGTAGAGATGTAGTATTTGATGAGAATAGTTCTTGGTATGAAGATTCATGTAAAAAGGTCAACCTACCTTATGATCTTGAAGAAGAGTTTCCAAAACTTGTTAAGGATCATTCTTCTAAAGTTGAAGAGCAAGATACCTCAAAAGATGATGAAGCAACTCAGTATGAAAAAATCAAAATGTGGAAGTCTAAAGGTAAAGCAAAACTATAGGAACTTGGACAAGAGGCAGAATCATCGCATCATGGCCTAGAAGGTCCGTGAGGGAGAAAAGAAAGCCAGAAAGTTAAGGCTTTAATACTTCTCTAGTCACTAAACATTCAATCTATCTAGCACAAGACATAAATCAAGAGGAACCTTCAACATTTGAGGGAGCAAAGAAGAAATCAAAATGGAGACATGCAATGGAAGAAGAAATTGAAGCTCTTGAGGAGAATAACACTTGAAAATTGGTTCCCAAGTATCCATCAATGAAAGTCATAGGCTCAAGGTGGATCTACAAAATGAAGAAGAACTTAGATGGCTCCATTAACAGGTATAAGGCAAGGCTTGTGGCAAAATGCTTTGCACAAATTCAGGGAATTGATTATGAGGAGTCCTTCTCTCCTGTGGCAAAGATGCCTACTATTCACGTTTTGCTTAGTATTTCCTCTTCCAAGAATTGGAAGATACTTCAATTGGATGTAAAAAATGCATTTCTTAATGGATGGATAACAAAAGAGGTATATATGGCACAACCACGTGGTTTTGAGAATCACATATATCTTGATTATGTGTGTAAACTTAATAAAGCTTTATATGGACTCAAACAAGTGTTGGGAAAGATGGATGGATGCTCGAAGAGAATGAGTAGGTACTGCTAAACCTGCTTTGCACCAGCCCTCTTTTGCTTCAGAGTTGATAACTAGACCTCCTTAGCTTTCCAATGACACCATAAAATGTCCTATGTACTTTGAAAATGATGTGTGCAATGATTGAATCAAAACAGATACCTTTGTAGTTCACAAACTCAAGAAAACCTTCTAATTTTTGTCTTGATACCTGCTGGGTATTTTGCTCAGTATGACCAGCATAGTAGGAACTGGAAGAGATTCCTTTTAGAGGTATCTAATTATCTTAGTAAGCTACCTATTCCAAGTGGAAGAATGTAAAATGATAAACTATGCTAAGAGAAATCAATTTACCAAGTTAAGCTATACCCTCGATTTTTTAGGACTGTAGAAGAAAATGACCAGAGATCACCTCGACGCTGATTTCTCCAAAATGGCTGAATAGAATGTCTTAAAACTTTGACAGAATGTAGATGACGTCAATGTGAATCAAACAAGCTTTGAATCACTGAATTTGGTGAAGAATGGACCGAGATATGCCCTTGCCAAGTTGAAATACTTTTGAGTAGACTAACAGAGAACTCAGAGATGGACAATGTGAATGTATGTATTAATAAACATTTGTATACAACTCCATTGGCAAGAATATCATTGCCAAATGGTGTAGAGAGGTGTAGGCTAGAGTGTAGACCTCACACACACACTCAAAAATCAATAATGATAGGCTCGGGAGTGCTCTCTCTTGCCCGCCACTTTTCATGTCCATTTTTATAAGGAATGAGTAAAAATTTGAATTCAAACTCAAACTTTTGGCTCCCTATGATCAAGCTCCTATATGTTAGGAGATATTCCTTCAATCAAACAAATAAATTTTCCACGAATCCTTTTGGTAGGTGATTACAAGAGATTCCAAGTCAATTTGACTTTTACAATGAGACAAAGTGGTAATTAACCACTAGCAATGGTTCCTATGCTTCTTCACATATGTAAGATCTTCAAGATATCTTCCAAGCCATATGTGTAGGCTTGTGATTTACACCAACAACTCCCCCTCAAGCCAAACATTTTGGCTTAATTCTTCATCTTCAATCTTCAAGTATATGTTGCAATCCAATCATGGATTTGAACCTACAAAGTTTGGTTCCATCCAAAGCTTTAGTCAGCAAATCTACACATTGCATGTTGGTTGATACATAGGTAAGTTGAATGTCTTTGCTTATCAATTTTTCTCTCACATAATGGTAATGAACCTCTATGTGTTTGGTCCTAGCATGATAAATAGGATTAGCTGCAAGGTGAAGAGAACTTGTATTATCTCCAAAGATAATTGGTGACCTAGTATATAATCCCAATTCTGTATACAAAAGCTTACTCTATATTGCTTCGTGTGTGGCATTAGCTAGCCCTCTATCCTCTGCCTCTGTGGAAGACAAAGCAACAGTAGGTTGCTTCTTTGAAGACCATGAAATTGGTTTTTCAATTGCAAAAGAAATATATCCAGAAGTGCTCCTCCTATCATCCTTGCATCCTGCCCAATCTGCATCTGAATAAATTTTGATATCAATATCTGAAGTGTAAGGGAAATACAAACCATGGTTCTGTGTACCCTTGAGATACTTCAAGATTCTCTTGGCAGCCTCTAAGTGAGGTGTCCTTGGATTGTGCATAAATTGACTTAGCACACTAACTCCATATGCAATATCTATCCTTGTTAAGGTAGCATAGTTCAAGCTACCCACCATACTTTGATAACCTGTAATGTCATTGACTTCATCACCTTCATGGGCAGTTAGCTTTAGGTTTACCTCCATTGGAGTGCTTGCTACTTTAGCATCTTGTAAGTGAAACTTCTTCAACATATCCTGTATATATTTTTTCTGAGTGATGTATATCCCTGAATTAGTGTAGACTAATTCAAGTCACAAAAAAATACTTCAATAGACCAAGATCATTGATCTCGAACTCCCTCATCATTTGACTTTTGATATATTTGATTCCATTGACATCATTACCTATAATGATGATGTCATCAACATAAACACAAAGGTATATTACCTCTGAATTACTTCTCTTAATGAACAGAGAAGTATCTGCCTTGCTCATGACAAATCCTTGGTCTTGGAGGTATGTGGTTAACCTGTAATTCCATGCCCTAGGTGCTTGCTTCAATCCATATAAAGCCTTTTTTAATTTGCAAACATATGTTACCTTCTTAGGGTCCTCATAGCCAGGAGGTTGTGACATATATACCTCCTTTGAAATCCATCCATTCAAGAAAGCATTCTTGACATCCAATTGGTAAATATTCCAATTTTTTGATGCAGCCACACTTACCAACATTCTGATGGTTGGCATCTTGGCCATAGGTGAGAATGTCTCCTCATAGTCAATGCCTTGGGTTCGTGCAAAACCCTTGGCTACCAATTGATGGAGAGTGTTAATCTCCAAAAGAACAAGTTAACCTTGAATTTAGATCACCTCTATATCAAGATCAACTTTAGACTCCACCTAATTTAGAGAATCTTCACCAAATTATCAGAAAATTGATTATTCTGAAAATTTCAGTTTCTTCAGAAAAGTCTGCTGCAGATTAGTCACTCATTGACTAATCAATCCTGTAAAGTTTTTGATAAAACTTTGCACAACACTTCGCCTTAAGGTTGCGCAACTTTGCCAAGTTAAATCTCTCAAAAAGATTAAGTACACACTGAGAAATGTGTGAAACACTTTACCTATGTCTGAAAGTGCTTCTCTGCAATGGCGACTTTGACACCTGCAACTTCTTAGCACTGGTTCTCCCAAAGTAAATCCCGTTTGATCAAGATCTTTTAGCCATAGATAGCTTACCTTCCAACTTAGATTTTAAGCCCTCATTTGTGTAAAACTTTACACTGTAGATTGAGCATGATCATTTCATTAAAGATGAAATGTGCGCCAGATTTCTCGACTGTTAGAACATTCTTACATATGAATGTTCCTAATCAAAATTCTCACAGCCTGATTACAATTAACCTCTCAAATTCTAGCCATAGATAGATTAGCTATGGACTTAGATACGTGCAAAAGGATTTCTCACAAGATTAAACACAGAGGGAGCAGACAGCAAAATATCGGGCGCAAAATTTTTCGATTTCTCAGAAAATTTACATCTAAGTGAGGATGGACAATTCACTCACTCTTCATGTGTCTAATGACACTAATTTCTCTCTCCCTATTCTCAAAATCTCTTCTGCTCTACTTGCCCGACATTTTCAAACATATTTATAGATGAATATATACAAGTGTATGACTTAAACAAGGATATAAGTCAGCTAATGTACATATGTGTACATGCCTTTGGATTTTCTGAATATGCCCTTCCTTCAACCATCTGAATTTGTTCTCTTCTTGACTTCTTGACTTCATTTCTCCATAATCCTTCAATTGATGATTGTCATGCACCAACAGCTCCCCCTCAATCATTAATTGAGGTTCTTCTCTATCTTCTTTACTCCAGCCATATCCTTGAATCTTTGTAGTTTTGGTCCATCTAGACTTTTAGTCATCATATCTGCAACTTGATCTTTTGTGGGAGTGTGTATGACTTCAATCTCCTTCTCAATGACCTTCTCTCTCAGAAAATGATACTGTATTTCAATATGCTTAGTTCTAGCATGAAATACAGGATTAGCTGCCAAGTATAATGAACTCATATTGTCTCCACAAATGATAGGAGTACTCTGAATCACATCAAAAACTTTCAAAAGTGTCTTTAGCCATATTACCTCTTTTGCAGCTTCCACCATACCTTTATATTCTGCCTCTGTAGATGACAAAGCAACTGTATGTTGCTTCTTGGAACACCATGAAATCAATTTGTCTCCTACATAGCACAAGTATCCATGTGTTGATCTTCTATCATCCACATTACTTGCCCAATCTGCATCACTATATATCTTGATTCTTGTATCTGAAGTAAACCCATAGTACAACCCTTCTTTGAGTGTACCCTTGATGTACCTAAGTACTCTTTGTCCTGCAATCCAATGTTCCTTTCTAGGACAATGCATGAATTGTGAAAGCACACCAACTGCATATGACAAGTCAGGCCTTGTCAATGTAGCATAAATCAAGCTACCAACCAAACTTTGATAGAGTTTCATATCTCTGAACTCTTCTCCTCCAAACCTAGACAATTTATGGTTCACTTCCAAAGGTGTAGGTGCAACCCTGCAATCTTCCATTTTAAATTTGGTTAGCAAATTTTTAAGATACCTTTCTTGGGTCACATATACTCCATGTTGAGTATAAGAGATCTCCATTCCCAAGAAGAATGATAGGTTCCCCAAATCACTGATTTTGAACTCTTTCTCCATCTGCTTCTTGATCATTTGTATCCCCTTATCATCTGTTCCTGTAAGTATTATGTCATCAACATAAATACACACATAAATGAACCCATCTTCACTTGCTTTGACTAGCAAGCTACTATCTGCCTTTGATGCTTGAAATCCAAGATCATTCAAGAATTTCACAAGCCTATAATTCCAAGCCCTTGGGGCTTGTTTCAACCCATACAAAGCTCTCTTGAGCTTACACACATAATTTGGACTCACTTGATCTTTGAACCCATCTGGTTGCTCCATGTAGACTTCATCTGAAATGTAACCATTCAAGAAAGCATTTTTAACATCTAATTGAGACAACTTCCAACCTTTACAAGCAGCAATTGCAATGAGTGTCCTGATGGTTGTCATCTTTGCCACAGGACTATAAGTCTCATCATAGTCCACTCCATATGTCTGTGCATACCCTTTCACAACAAGTCTAGCTTTGTACCTAGACACACTTCCATCTGCAAATCTTTTAGTCTTGTAAACCCACTTACAACCAATGATTTTCTGGCTATTAGGTTTAGGAACCAAATCCCATGTTTGATTTTCTATCAATGCATCATACTCCTCTTGCATAGCATCTTCCCAATTCTTCTTCCCTTTGGCTTCTTCATATGTAGAAGGATCTTCATCTGCTTTTACCAAATAAGCATAATCTTTAGTAGTTAAGAATGAAGTGTCATAGCTATACCTTGTAGGTTGCCATTTGTGCCTAGATGACCTCCTAACTTCTGCACTTCTTGAAGTTTCTGGTTCATCACATTCTGGATCAAACCTTGGCCTCTCTTCAACTTCAACCTGCACTTCATTACTCTCACTTTCATCAAGTAACTGAATCTTTGCTTTACCTTTCCTTTGATCCACCACTTCTTCATCATCTGCATGTACATTATATTTACCTGCATACCAAGTACCTTGCTCATCAAATGTAACATCCTTGGATACAATAAATTGCTTTGTGGATGGACTCCACAACCTGTATCCCATTTGCTTATCATCATAACCAATGAATACATACTTCTCTGCCTTAGGCTCCAACTTATGCCTCAATTGAGATGGCACATATGCATATGCCAAGCATCCAAATATTCTGCAATGATCCAAGGTAGGTTTCTTACCCCACCAAGCTTCATATGGTGTCATACCCTGCAAAGCTTTACAAGGCAATCTATTAACCAAATATGTAGCTGTATTAACAGCCTCAGCCCACAAATAATTTGGGCAATTCTTCTCTTTCATCATGGACCTTGCAAACTCAACAAGAGTCCTATTTCTTCTTTCTGCTACCCCATTTTGTTGAGGAGAGTACCTGCAAGTAACTTCTCTCTTTATACCTGCATTCCACAAATAATCATTGAACTCATTTGAAAAATACTCTCCCCCTCCATCTGACCTTAGTCTCCTCAATTTTTGACCTGTAATCCTTTCTGCATATGCATGATAGTGTTTAAATGTATTAAACACTTCTGACTTTTCCTTAATCACATAAATTGTGATCCACCTGGTAGCATCATCAACATATATGACATAATATCTTGAACCATTTATACTAAAGTCCTTTGAAGGACCCCACACATCTGTATGCACCAATTCAAGTCTTTCTGAATACATAAATCCATGCTTGGAATAAGATTGCTTATGAGCCTTACCTAATTGACATGCCTCACATCTGTATGTCATGTGTTGACCTGCAATGTTAGGCATTCCAAGCACTGAATCATTGTTAATCATTTCTTTGATACCTCTTTCATTAAAGTGTCCAAGTCTTTTGTGCCAAAGATCCAATTCTGACACCTTCTGCTCTCCATATGTGAACATAGCATGTCCAACATTTCCTTGTACCTTCAATGTGAAAAGCCTTCCTTCTTTCTTTCCTGCAATAACTTGTTTATACCCTTGACTAGGGTCTTCCACATAAACTCCATCATTTGTGAACCTTACCTCATATCCTTTTTCCACAATTTGACCTACACTGATCAAATTCTTTGGAATTGTGGGAACATAAAGTACCTTACTCAGAAGAGTGCTCCCATCCTTAGCTTTGACTGAACGAATTGACTTTACCTTATGCTTTGTATTGTCACCTGTCTGCACTGTATGATTAATTGCATTATGATCTAGGTCAGTCATCAAAGCAATATTTCCACTTAAGTGATTACTACATCCTGAATCAATATAGAACACTCTCATGTCCTCATGTGAGGTTTCACATGTATTCATAATGAGAGTCGAATCCTCCTTTTGATCTGATGCATAGTTGTAGTAGGTGTTATTATAGGATTGATTTTGGAAGTTTCTTCCACCACCTCTTCCAAAAGAATTCCTACCACCTCTACCTCTGAAATTTCCTCTCTGAAATCTACCACCTCTTGCTCTTTGATTAAAGTTCTGATAATTACCATTGTTTTGATTATTGTGCCAACAATCATGAGATAGATGATTGGTCTTACCACATATCCAACAAGCTCTTGCATTATCTTTGTTGTTTCTGCCTCTTCCTCTACTTCTGCCATTTCCTCTTCCTCTTATGAAGTTTGCTTGGTTTGATGTACCTTCTTCTTCACCTGATTGTTGCTTTCCTTTGTTGGCTTTCTTCTTGTCTTTAGAATACATTGCATGACCTGCACTCTTATCAACATCTCCTTTGATATCATTCTCAAAAGTTAGCATATGTCCTAACAATTGATTCAAATCAGGAGTAAAGTGATCTAATGAAAGTTCTGTAGATAAAATGAAAGGCTTCCACTTCTCATCTCCTCTTAGCCCTGTGAGTATTTGTCTTACCAATTTGTCTTCTTCAATATCTTCATCAACTGCACCTAAAGAATCTGCAATGTCCTTCATCTTTGTCACATAATCAGAGATTGATTGTGAGGCCTTCTTCTTGAAGGTTGTAAACTCTGCCCATAGTGAAGCCTTCCTTGACTTGGTTGTATTTTGGAAATGTTCTTCCAAAGCATTCCAAATGTCACAAGCACTCTCAAGTCCTCTAATGTGAGGAAGCAAATAGTCATTGACTGCCATGTAGATAATGCTTCTTGCTTGAGCATCCTTCTTCATCCAATTCTTCAAATCTGCAAGCTCCTCCCTAGTTGGAACACTAGGATCTCTGAATTCTGGCTTTTCTTCATCTCCTGTGATGTATCCTATCAGATCTTTGCTCATAAGGTGAGCTTCCATCCTCATAGACCATGCAGGATAGTTCTCTCTATCCAATTTTTCAATTTGGAGACTATCTCCCATCTTTTCTTCACCTGTAGCTTCAAATCTTTAACCTTTACAGATAATAAATGTACCTTTACTTCGAATGTTGCTCCTTCTGATCCTTTTGATGCTCTTTGTATGTCTTCCTTTGATCTTTCTTCAACCTTTACCCTTCTGCACCTTCAAAGTGTAAAGTTTTGTATTTCTGCAATAGTCGGAGTCTTCTTCACTTCAATTTTGACACAACCTGCTCTGATACCACTGATGGAGAGTGTTAATCTCCAAAAGAACAAGTTAACCTTGAATTTAGATCACCTCTATATCAAGATCAACTTTAGACTCCACCTAATTTAGAGAATCTTCACCAAATTATCAGAAAATTGATTATTCTGAAAATTTCAGTTTCTTCAGAAAAGTCTGCTGCAGATTAGTCACTCATTGACTAATCAATCCTATAAAGTTTTTGATAAAACTTTGCACAACACTTCGCCTTAAGGTTGCGCAACTTTGCCAAGTTAAATCTCTCAAAAAGATTAAGTACACACTGAGAAATGTGTGAAACACTTTACCTATGTCTGAAAGTGCTTCTCTGCAATGGCGACTTTGACACCTGCAACTTCTTAGCACTGGTTCTCCCAAAGTAAATCCCGTTTGATCAAGATCTTTTAGCCATAGATAGCTTACCTTCCAACTTAGATTTTAAGCCCTCATTTGTGTAAAACTTTACACTGTAGATTGAGCAATGATCATTTCATTAAAGATGAAATGTGCGCCAGATTTCTCGACTGTTAGAACATTCTTACATATGAATGTTCCTAATCAAAATTCTCACAGCCTGATTACAATTAACCTCTCAAATTCTAGCCATAGATAGATTAGCTATGGACTTAGATACGTGCAAAAGGATTTCTCACAAGATTAAACACAGAGGGAGCAGACAGCAAAATATCGGGCGCAAAATTTTTCGATTTCTCAGAAAATTTACATCTAAGTGAGGATGGACAATTCACTCACTCTTCATGTGTCTAATGACACTAATTTCTCTCTCCCTATTCTCAAAATCTCTTCTGCTCTACTTGCCCGACATTTTCAAACATATTTATAGATGAATATATACAAGTGTATGACTTAAACAAGGATATAAGTCAGCTAATGTACATATGTGTACATGTCTTTGGATTTTCTGAATATGCCCTTCCTTCAACCATCTGAATTTGTTCTCTTCTTGACTTCTTGACTTCATTTCTCCATAATCCTTCAATTGATGATTGTCATGCACCAACACCAATTTGGCTTTGTACATTTTAATTGTGCCATCAGAATTTCTTTTAAGCTTATAGATCCATCTAGATCCTATTACCTTCATTGAGTCCTTCTTAGGTACTAACTCCCATGTGTCACTCTCTTTGAGGGCATCGATCTCCTCATCCATAGCTTCTTTCCATTCTGATTTGTTTATTGCTTCTTCATATGATCCTGGTTCTTCATTTGATAGATCGTTGCCAAGATAAAATAGAATGTTTAGTAACAACAGATGTATCATACCCAAATCTGATAGGTTTCTTGCTTTCTCTTTGTGATCTTCTAACTGGTTGAGTTGAGGATTCAGGTATGTCTTCAAGCTTCTTCAACTTCATTTTGCCTTTGGACTTCCATGCTTTGAACTCTTCAAGATTGATAGTAGTTTCATCATCTGAACTTGAGTCTTCATTATGAGTAGGTTCCTCCTTTGTAAGACTTGGAAATTCCTCTTCCAAATCATAGGGTAACTTAACCTTCCTGCATTCATTCTCATACCAAGAATCATTCTCATCAAAGACAACATCTCTGCTTACCATGAATCCCTTATTGATAGGATTATAAAACCTGTAACCTTTTTTATTTAAATCATACCCAATAAAGCTGCATTTTTCAGCCTTTGGGTCTAGCTTACCTCTTATCTGAGAAGGAATGTGTACATATGCTACACATCCATGAAAGAAACTTGGAGAAGCTTGTCGAAGGTAGAAAAGTGCGTTTCGAAGCGACGAAGTTTGGTCAAGCCAACCGGCACAAGACCAGCCCTTGAGCTTATGGAGACTCAAATAGACCTTATAGGCATGTGATAAGTGCAAAGAAACACACTATGTATCTTGGAGCATCAAGGAGAATGAATCGATACAAAACAGATAGGTTCGCGGGTCGACTAGCTCAAAAACTTACTATCTATGGAAGAGACAATGAACTTCAAATGCCCATAGCGACCAGCGTGATTACAATGAGAAAAAATCCTTTTATGGGAGTGATACACATAGGGTTGAGTGTATGGAATGCACAAAAATATAAGGAATAAGAAAAATATGCTATAGGAATGAATGTGACATTCACCGGTGGTACTTCCTATTTTTCAGGAATATGCAGAGATTGACACCGAGGCAGAAAAACTGAGATTTCTCCCAATCTGCTGAACCAAATGCTTTGAAAATTTAGAGGCATAAACTAGACACTAATACCTTTCCAATCAGTCCTCGTGCACTCAATGTGGAGCTCTGAGGAGAGAGCAGCAGCCTCTGCAAGATTAGTGTTGGTGAAGAAGATGATGCAGAAAATTGAAGGAGCAGGACAATGATTGCCACAAGTGTATGTATATTGCTTCCATGTATAATACAAGTGATTTCAACTCCTTATATAGCCTCTAGTAGTGTTCCACGACTTTTACAACTTGAATTTGAATTCAAATGAAGGTGGGAATGGTTGTTGGAGGGAATCAATTCACTTCCCTACAATCTAGGAAAAGTGAAGATCTTGATTGATCTACTTTTAGGTGATTGATTGCTTGATTGAATGCAACTTCAACCACCACAAATTCGTGGGATTTGGGCTCTATCTTTCTACCTTTACATGTGTACAACTCAAGGCTTTTACAACGGTAAATGAGCCATCAAAATATTCTCAAAAAATACAATAAATGAGCATATGAAAAAGAACTCTCCAACGGATATTCTTTCGATGCCATAGCCTTTGATGTAGATCAAATCCACCTCAAGCATAGTGTAAGCTTGATGTTCCAACAGCTCCCCCTCAAGCTAAAGTATGCTTGAGTCTACATTCTCTGATAGGTTGAATACCTGCCATAGCTTTGAATCTACAAAGCTTTATTCCATCAAGTGCCTTCGTCATCATATCTGCTACTTGCTTTTCAGTCGGAACAAAAGAAATGTCAATGTCCTTTGCCATGAGCTTCTCCCTGATGAAGTGATAATGGACTTCTATGTGCTTGGTTCTCGCATGGAAAATAGGATTTGCCGCTAGATGCATGGAACTTACATTATCTCCAAATATGTGAGGTTTGGAACTCACAAGTCCCAAATCTGTATACAATGCTTTTAACCATATTGCCTCTTGAGTTGCTATGGTCAAGCCTCTGTACTCTGCTTCAGTTGAGGATAAAGCAACTGTTGGTTGCTTCTTGGAACTCCATGACACTAGCTTTGAACCTGCAAATGCTAAGTAACCAGATGTACTTTTTCTATCATCCTTAGCTCCTGCCCAATCTGCATCTGAGTAGATTTTGATATCCAAATCTGAAGAGTAAGGATAGAATATACCTTCGTTGATTGTACCTTTGAGATAATTAAGTACTCTCTTAGCTGCATCCATGTGTGGTCTTCTTGGTGAGTGCATGAACTGACTAAGCACTCCCACACTATATGAGATGTCTGCCCTTGTGTGAGTAGCATATATCAAGCTACCTACCAAGCTTTGATACTCTTTAATGTCTTCAATTTTCTCACCTTTATAAACACTAAGTTTATGATTCATCTCCAAAGGTGTACCTGCAGGTTTAGTGTTCTCCATTTTGAACTTGAGAAGAAGATCCTGAATGTATCTTCTTTGAGTCAAATACATTCCTTCATCTGTGTATATCACCTGCATACCTAGGAAATATGTGAGCTCACCTAGGTCACTGATTTTGAACTCCTCTTGCATGTATCTCTTGATCCTTTGACTGCCATTTAGATCATCACCTGTCAGAATAATATCATCTACATATACACATAGATAGATAACCTCATTGTGATCCCTTTTGATGAATAGAGAAGGATCTGAGCTGCTATCTTTGAACCCTTGATCTTGAAGATATGTAACCAACCTATAATTCCAAGCTCTTGGAGCTTGTTTCAATCCATACAATGCTTTCTTAAGTGTGCAAACATAAGATGGATGATTAGGGTTTTCAAAACTTGGTGGTTGTGACATGTATACCTCTTCACTTATCCAACCATTTAAGAATGCATTTTTCACATCAAGTTGGAGGAGTCTCCAATTCCTTGCAGCAACTACACTTATCAATGTCCTGATTGTAGTCATCTTTGCAACTGGTGAGAATGTTTCCTCATAGTCTATACCATGAGTTTGTGAGCATCCTTTGGCAACTAATCTTGCCTTGTACCTGCAAACTGATCCATCTGAATTTCTTTTAACTTTATATGCCCATCTGCAACCAATTACCTTTTGATTCGGCGACATTGGAACCAAATCCCAAGTGTCCATTTCCTTCAATGCATCTATCTCTTCGTTCATGGCCTTTTCCCAATTAGGGTTTCCCTTTGCCTCTTCATAGGTTGAGGGTTCCTCTGAAATAGAGTCTTTTGCCAAGTAGATTGAATGCTTTGTAACAAATATGGAATCATATCCATACCTTTCTGGTTGTTTCTTCTCTCTTGCTGATCTTCTAGGTGCTTGTTTGGAGCATTCTCCAACCTCTTGCATCTTTGCTTTGCCTCTTGACTTCCATAGCTTGTAATCCCTTTCTCCTTCATCTTGGTCATCGTCTGTATCACTTCTTGGATCCTGGAACTGTGTATCATGCTTGCTTCCTAATTGATGAGAGTCAGAATCAAGATCATATGGTAGTGTTACCTTTTGTTTATCTTCATCATACCAAGACCTGTGTTCTTCAAACACAACATCTCTACTTGTAGTGAATTGCTTGGTTGAAGGATTGAATAACCTGTAACCCATCTGAGTTGAATCATATCCAATAAACACTGCCTTTGTTGCCCTTTCATCTAGCTTACCTCTTATTTGTGATGGTACATGAACATAAGCTAAACAACCAAAAACCTTGCAATGTCCAAGACTAGGTTTTCTTCCATGCCATGCTTCATAAGGAGTCATACCTTGAAGTGATTTGGATGGTAGTCCATTGACAAGGTACACTACAGTTGAAATAGGTTCTGCCCATAGATAATGTGGCAACTTCTTCTCTTCAAGCATTGTTCGGGTTGATCCAACCAATGTCTTGTTTCTCCTCTCTGCAATTCCATTTAGTTGAGGAGAGTACCTAGTAGTCACTTCCCTTTTGATACCTTTGTCCTGCAAGAACTCATCAAACTCTTTGGAGAAGTATTCTCCCCCTCCATCAGATCTGAGCTTCTTTAGTGATCTACCTGTATGATTCTCCACATGTGCAAGATACTTCTTGAAGCAATCAAATACTTCATTCTTACTCTTGATAAAGTATAGAACAGTCCATCTACTATGGTAGTCAATAAATGAGACATAATACCTTGATCCTGCCAATGAAGGTTCTTGACTTGTTCCCCATACATCTGTATGTACTAAGTCCAATAAGTTGTTGTGGATGTAGCCTTTGTGGTTGAATGGTTGTCTTTGTGCCTTCCCAATCTGACATGCATCACACCTGTTGATCATGTGTTGCTTTGATATGTTCAACAATCCTAGAACACTTTGATCCCTGCATATATCCTTCAAGGTTCTTTCATTCACATGAGCAAGTCTCTTATGCCACACTTCAAGCTCACTTAGGGTTTGAGACCCAAAGTTGAATAGATCTATGTTCCTGGTATCTCCTACTTCAAAAGTAAAGAGCCTACCATGCTTCTCACCTCGGGCTATCTTCTTGAAGCCTTGACATGGATCTTCCACAAAAGCTCCATGTTGGGTGAACCTAACTTGCAAGCCTTTTTCAACTATTTGGCCTACACTTATTAGGTTTTTAGTGATAGTGGGTACATAGAGAACCTTACTCAGAATGTTTGTCCTGCCATTGGAAGCTTTGACATTACCAATCTTCTCCACATTGTGCTTCGTGTCATCCCCTGTTTGCACTTCATGTCTATGCTTTGGACTTTCCAAGTCAGATAGAAGAGCAATGTTGCCTGCAACATGATTCGAGCATCTTGAATCTATGCAGAACAAATGATCATCTTCTTTACCTTCTTTGTGGCTTAGATTCATAAGAAGTAATGAGTCTTCATGTGGTTGATCTTCTGAATAATTGTTGTAGTCCCTTCTATTATAGCTTTTATTGTTATTGTTGAAGTTGTGTCCACCTCTGCCTCTATTGCCGCCATATCCACCTCTTCCACTTCCTTTCTGGGTCTTCCCATTGAACCACCAATTCTGAGTGGTGTGGTTGGTCTTATCGCATATGGCACAAGGTTGAACATTTTGACCTTTGGCTTTTTCTTGCTTTGGTCCTTTCTTCTTCCCTTTCCACTTGCTCTTGCTTGCGAAGTTGGCTTGGGAAGTCTCTTCTTCGTCTTTGTTGGAGCTGAAGGACTGACAAGACAAGGAAGCACAAGAAGAGAGTCCGAGAGAAGAGAAAGCACAAGCAGACAAGGCAGTCAACGACGATCTGGCAAGTAGGCCAATAATTTTCTTCATGAAGAAGCAAGTACGAGCATTCACGCAGATCTAGCACTAAGGCAACCCTTTAATTTTTCAAAACCCTTACACCAATTAAAAGTGATTTTCATCACTAAAAACCATTGTAAATACCATTTCACATTTTTGTAGCTCCATTTTGTGCAAGCCGAGGAGTCCTCGAGCTTGAGGAGCCTTAGAAGTAGTTGCGTACCAATTTTCGTATTTTTTAGATCTCATTTGAGCCCTCAAATAAGCCCTGGAACCTAATTTTTAACTAGGCCGGACACTAGGTCTGGACAGGGCCAAAGCTAGTCAAAAACTATAAAAGGAGCTAGAGAGCTCATTTTTGAGGTTGGATTTGTAATTGAAATGAACTTGTAAGAGCTCTTTGAAAGTAATCTAAGAACTCCATTGATTCTCACTCTTTGTCTTACTGTGTGTGCGCGTGTGTGTGTATGTGTGTGCATGTTAGTGTGCTTCTCACTCACGCACTTGTGCCTTCACTTGCTCGAGGTCTTCATACCATCCTCACGTCTTCCCGGATTGACATTAAAGGAGGTGCTACTCATCACTGAGCTACACCAAATTTTGGCGCCGTTGCCGGGGATCGAGCTTTGAGGACGAGCGTGTGATGGTAAGACGTAGAGTTGACGCGTTGGAGTTGTAGGTATTTTCTTCGCCTTCATCTATTTTCTTTTACTTTCTTCACCATCTTCATCACCACCATCATCATCACCATCTCCTACATCCATCTCCATCATCGCGAAAATTTCAGTTTTTGATCATATCACCATCTCCACCTCATTTCCCTCATTCTACTTGTGAGAGAGAGCGAGAGAGCGATATTGCTTGCACTGTTTTTGCATGTTGTTGTGATTCTTGCAGGTACTGCCATCATCATCATCCCCAGCACGCTGCGCGCAGGTACGAAAATCTCAGAAACTGTCTCGCGGTCGCAGGTCTCTGTCGATCGCGATTGACAGAAAATTTTAACTTTTGACAAAACAAAGTACACCACTAGCACAAGCATGATGAGCACATCCTAAAACACTAAAAACAGTAGAAAAATTCCGAGGTTCTCTGTCAATCGCGACCGACACTGTCGATTGCGATCAACAGCCACGATCGACAGATTTTGTCAATCGCGACCGACAGCCTCTGTCAATCGCGACCGACAGCCCCTGTCGATCGCGATCGACAGACCCCCGCGACCGACTGACTGCCACGTAGGACTTTGTCAATCGCGATTGACACTGTCGATCGCGACTGACAGCCACGACCGACACCCCTGTCGATCGCGATTGACACCGTCGATCGCGATTGACTGAAATTCCACGATTGACTGACTTTTACGCGTAGCCACGTGTCCATCGCGACTGATAGGCCCCCGATTGACTGAAATTTCGGCGAAAAACCTGGAAAACGTGTCGATCGCGATTGATACTGTCGATCGCGATTGACAGCCACGATCGACTCTGTCGATCGCGATTGACACTGTCGATCGCGATTGACACTGTCGATCGCGATTGACACTGTCGATCGCGACTGACAGGCCCGACGGACACCTCTGTCAATCGCGATTGACAGACCTGTCGATCGCGATTGACAGGCATTTCGGCCAAAAAAATTAGGGTTTTTATTTCAAAATTTGGGATAATTTTGGGGCACAATAGTCAATCCATTAGCATTTTTTGAGGTTCCTACACTTGTGAATTGGGAGAAAACTCTAGGATCTTTCAGCCAGATTGAATCCTGTTTTAACCCCCTGAACCCTGAACAGTCATAACTTTTTCATACAAAATCCAATTTTTGAGCTCTTGGGATCTCTAGAATTATTTTCCAAAAAATTCATAGTGAAAATTGGTGTTTGTGCTACCTGATTGAAAATCATTGGTTCTGTCTTTGGAGTTTAAGTCTTGAGCTAACTTTGGAACTCTTACAGATCTCTTGAGAGCATCGCAAGGCGTTCTGAGCAAGCGTAAGTGCAAGCTTGGGAACACACTTCCTGGGCATTCAAGGGCAACCAAGCAGGAATCAAAAGGTTGGAAATTCTCAACTCCCTTTGTCAATTCCTAGCTTAGGCTAAGAACGACTAGTGATAGGAGTCAGCCAGGGCGACCGTAGGCAGTTCTCAAGTTGAAGACTACCTAAAAACTCAAGTTCAAGATAAAAACATAATCTTTGTACTGTCGATAACCTTAAGGGAAAGAACCTAACGTGGAACGATCAATTTACAGTGCGGAAATACACTCAAGTATACCTGTCGATGCGATATCAGACAAGAGTATAAACACGGTAATCAACTAAAAAGAATCAAGTAACTGATACCAATTGAACGGCAACGAGGTTGTACTCTGGGCAAAAATTGGGCTACTGAAATAGGCATATGAACCTTAGATTAGGACGACATCTAGTAAGAGATAGAAAAAGCCTTAGGTCTTCAGAGGCTAGTGTCAACCACACTGCTAGGTCTTGGGCCCAGCAGTTGAGCCACCACTCATACTACCCTAGCCCTGAGACCAGTGAATCAGAGATGTCTCAAGGCATGGACAGACCTACGGGAAGTTCAGGAGTGCCATACTTGCACAGAGTAGAAGGCCCTTACAAAACACAGTTGGAATACCTTAGGACCAACCGATTAGGTGCTAGCATCTATGAGGACGGTCTAGGAAGATCCGTGGTCCAGATTAAAAACCCTGACCAGTCCATTGGACTAGAGCACCCAGCTGTCAAGTTTGAAAATAGAGCATACTTGGACAAAGAAGGAACCATATACATAGTTACCAGTCACCCAGATAGGACAGACGAATTTGGGAATGTGATCCCAGAAGCGGACTTAGGTGACCTAGAGCAAGGAAACAGGGGAGCAGAGCCTAGGACCCCTCGTGGAAAGTCAGTGTTAACAAGGATCATCACTCCCGAGTGGATCCCACAGGATAATAAGAGTATAGATCTACTGCTAAACCAAGAAACCGATGAAGCCTTTTGGAGGTATAAATCAGATAAGCCTATTGATATAGGAACAATCATGATCTATGAGTTTAAAGATCCAGATAGCCCAGGCAGAGTGACCTACCTCGATCATGCTTCAGAGAGGATCTTTGTGGTTACAGAAAATGATAGGCATGCTTACACTTGGAAAGGTGAATTCATCTTCCCCCAACCAAGATCGAACGTGTCCTATGGTCACACAGGTGCTGGAACATCCCATGCCCATGGATCTCAAAGAGACAGACATAGGGATAGACCTGAAGTAAGCTTTGCCAACACAGTGGGCAGAGAAAGAACGAGGACGGAAACAAATAGAGTGGAGCCTGAGGTACTTAGAACTCATAGGAATCAAAGAAATGCGGATGAGTTCCCTCTACCACGACCTAGAGAGCACACAAGGACTTTGAGACCAACTCAGCTAGTGAAGTCTATGAAGAATTACTTCCATGGCACCGGAGATCCATACGATCATGTGGTAGAGTTTAGGCAAGTCCTGAGAGCAGAACAAGTGGAGGATTTATTCACGCAATATAATGCCTTTGGTCTAACCCTTAGGAACACAGCCCTTACGTGGTTTCAACCATTGAATGAGAGACAGTTCAGGAGCATAGACCAGCTTCTAGAGGCATTCATCATTGAATTCTCTAAAAGTGGCATAAGGCATAATACTTCCTCCTTAATACATAGCTTCAAGCAGACCCCTCAAGAGACCGTGAGACTTGCAGGAAGAAGATTTAGGCAATACTTAGAGAGATGTCCTATCCCGGAGCTACCCACTCCAGCCAAGCAAGTGGCATTATTCTTGGATGGATTGCTAAGTACCAAATTAAGATCATATGTGTACTTGAAGGACCCTAGGACCATAGAAGAGTGTGTACGCATGTGCATTGACATCGAGGATAACCTAGGGGAAGAGCTAGAACTCTCCAAAATTTACAAAGATTCAGATAGCGCTTCTAGCCTCGCTTCCACCCAATCCACATCTATTGAGGAACTAGCAGAGAAAGTAGCTCAAAAACTAGGTGTCTCAAGTAAGCAAATCCCAAGGTTCGCCCCTGTGAAAAGATGCTATACTTGTGGAGGCGACCATATGGCGAATGTCTGTCCCATTATGGCTCAACCCCAAGTAAACCCTAATAGCCAGTACTACACCATAGAACGGAGATACACCAATCACACCGCGCAAGATTGCCCCTACAATAAGCAAGCTGTTAGGCAAAGCTACCCTCAACCATACCAACAAGGCAGATACCAAAACCAGTACCCACCACAGCAGTATGCTAGACCTCAACAAAATTACCAACCCCAATATCAGACCCAGTAGAGACCTCAACCCGTGCTAGCACAACAACCTCCTGCTCCAGCAAATGCAATCCCTGTAAAATATGCAGCTGCAGAAGAGAATTTGAGTAGAGCCATAGTCCCAGTGACTCCATTAATTTCAGAGAATGATCCGAGTGATCAAAGTTTTGATTCCACACACATAGATAGCCCTCAGGCTTACTACATGCTATCTCCTGAACATGGTGAGTCTTACTATAGTGAAGAGCCAAATGAACCTAGTTGGGAGACAGATTACACAAACGTCATGTACACAAACCCCAACCCTAGACCTCAACCTAGGCAAGTAAGACCTCCATTCCCTAGAGGACCATGCTACAGATGTCAAGGAGATCATCTCATTCGTGACTGTCCCTTACCTCCACCTACACAACCCCAGTCAGTAACAATCCAAGGCTTTTGCCAGGAATGTGGAAAAGAGCATCCCTTACGAGATTGCCCTAAGAATCCTAATAATATGCCAAAAATCACTCCCATTAATGTGATTGGGTTGGTTGTAGATTCGACGGGAAGTGTCACTTCCACTGCACATGTGCAGGTAATCACCAGAGCTCAGGCAGTGCAGCAAAATCAAGGGGTAAGCCAGGAGAAGAGCCCAGAGGCTAGTGAAACTGAGAGCATAACCAAGAAAAGGACTAGAGCTTGGAAAGATAGTCGGGAAAGGATGAAAAGACAATGGGCTAAAAAGATGAGTGAACTTGAGGAAAGCATAAGAGAAACCAAAGCCAGGATAACTGAAATCACATCTCAAACTCCCTCTCACACTACACCACCCCCATTCCCAACTCCATCCGACCCGCCACCTTCCAACCCGCTTCAACTAATACCACCACCCCCTAGAGTAGGATCAGTCCTAGCAGATCCCACTCCCGAGGACCTAAATATGATGCTTAAAGCATATCAGGCCAGAATCCAAGAAGGGCCAAATGTAACTGATCATGAAAAATGCTACCCTAGAGCAGAACTAGAGGTAGAACGAACCAAAATTTGCGCTAAAATGGTGGAATTGGCTCAGACCATGTTTGAAGCCAGTCGCCTATTTAACATCTCTAGTTCTGCGAAAACACAGTTGCACTTTGATGGACTGTTAGAAAGAATAGAGAAGCTAATTGCACAATCAGAAAAGGAACCTGCCCCTCAAGGAAAGGAAAGGGCAAGAGAACGGATAAGCCAGCCTCTTCAGGAAGCCCATGTGCCTCCTCAAGAAGCTTATCTTTCCCCCCAAAAGGCAGATGAGCCTCCCTCGAAAGCTTACGTACCTCCACAGGCTGATTACATTCCTTCTCAGGGAGCACTTGCACCTGTTCAGAAAACCTACGTTCCCCCCCAGAAAGCTTATGTGCCAAACTCCTATCCATCTGAGGAGAGGAAAAGTAATAGAATAAGTAATCCTCCCCAGGAAGCTTGTGCTCTAGCCATTTATGAGAACGAGGAGAGAGCCAACGAGAGAATAAGCCCTCCTTCCCAGGTTGCTTATGTACCTAATTCTACGGAGCCAGACACTTCTTCTTCTATGAATCGGTTTGCACCAGACTTCCTACGAGAGATTCAAGAAGACAAATGGGATAACGAAAGTGAAGTCGCCCCTCCCTTTGAACTTGTGATGAGGCACACGACCAATTCCCACAAGACATCCCATCTATTTACGGGGAACATGAGAGTGCTCAGTCTCAAGAGAGATTAGACTTTGAGTCCAATTCTCTCCAAGAACTACCTCACTTCACAGGCCCATGGGAAGCAAAGTCCACGTGTATGAGAGCACCCACAGTCATGGTGAGGAACGACGACTCAGTCATACCTAGGAACACGGAGGTAGTAAAGAACACCAAGGTGCAGCGCGATCTCACTTTGGAAGAACTGCCTAAGGATAGACCAGAAGCACGGAAATATGTAGCCAGTCAAGTAACTGAAGTTGCAAAATCATATTCCCAGGTAGGATCCCATCGAACAGTGCCCGAAATTCCCCTAGACAAGATAGGAGACATGTGTGAAGGTGAAGAAGGGAACACCTATCTCCCCATTACCTACCAGGGTTACACGACCAAGGCCATTTTAGACTCAGGCGCAGGAGTTGCAATTGCCACCACTTCCCTATGGAAGCGATGGGGCAAGCCAGCACTCAGACCAACGAGAATGAAATTGCAAATGGCAGATGGTCATATTGAGAGACCCTTAGGATTATTAGAAGGAATAACTCTCACCACCTGTGGTGTCGAGTTCGAGCATACATTTGCTATATGTGATTTTAGCAAAAACCATGCCTATGAGATGATTTTGGGAAGACCGTTTATGCGACAGTTGCAAGTGGTACAGGATTGGGGAACCAACTCCTTGTATTTGCAACACCTAGGTGTCACGACCAAGGTAAACCTTAAGGATTACTCTCATAGAGATGTCCCTCCTATCCAATGGAATCCCATCCATAGAGCCAAAGATGATACGGAATCGGTGCATTCCATAGGATCAGGATCCTCATGGATGCATGAAGACACCCACTTATGGATGTGCAAAGTAGCGGTAGAAGAAGAGAAGAGAGAAGAAGCCAGAGAGTTAGGTGCAAAAGAAACCAATAGATCAATTCAAGACCCAGCCTATGCACCTGTAGTATTTCCTAATGAAGAATTTGAACCCCACGGTTGGGCAGAGATCTTAGCAACAATGGATGTAGCCATCAATGAAGAACAATGGACACCTCACTGTGATGAGGATGGCTATGACATTTCAGTTTTCTCCATATATCCAATCATGGGAGAGGCAGTGCTAGAAGAGTGTGAACCTAGCCCTGATGCATTTGAGGATGCAAGTGACTCCGATCTAGAGTCAATCATTATGGACCCACCTTTTGCATCAGATGAAGAATACTTCCATGAAGTAGAATGTCAACCCCAGAGGCACGGAGAGCTTACAAATGACATAAGGTTAGCCACACAGGTGACCTCGAAGGAAGAAGGAAAGAAAAGAAAGAAGAGAGAAGTCACACCAGAAGAGGAAGAATCTTTGTTTGAGGTCCCGGACAATTTTAAGAAGTATGAGATAGATGACAGGAGAGTCATGATAAGAATGCCTAAACGAGAGGCGCAATCAGGAGAGGCCTATGATAACAAAGAAACCACCAAGAAAATAGTAGTGGCCTTAGAAGAAGGAGAAGAGAGATGCACGTACATAGGCCATGACCTAACAGAGGAAGAAGAGCATGCACTAATAGCCTTGCTAAGAGAATACAGAGATGTATTCGCTTGGAGTTACAAGGATTTGAAGGGTGTTGACCCAGACATATGCTCACACACCATCCCCATGACTTCAGATGCCAAACCCTCTAAGCAGAAGCCATACACATACAATGATAATTATGCGGCTAAGATCAAAGAGGAGATAGATAGACTGGTAGAAGCTGGATTCATCTATGAAATTGAGCACACTGAATGGGTATCCCCTATTGTAGTTGTGCCCAAGAAGAATGGAAAATTGCGTGTGTGCATTAACTTGAAGAAAGTCAATGCCGCCACAATCCGAGACAATTATCCACTTCCTATCACGGAGCATCTACTAGAAAGAGTAGCAGGCAAGGAAGTTTACAGCTTTCTTGATGGATTTTCGGGCTACAACCAAGTAGCCATAGCTCCAGAAGATCAGCATAAGATGGCTTTTGCCACTGAATGGGGCATATTTGCCTTTCGAGTAATGCCATTTGGGCTTACCAATGCACCGGCCACCTTTCAAAGATTGATGTGTCACGTGTTTAAAGAGTTCCTGAGGAAGAACTTAGAAGTCTATGTTGATGACCTTTGTGCTCATTCCAACATCAGACAAACCCATATTCCTGAACTCAGACAAATCTTTGACAAATGTAGAGAATATCAAGTCTGCCTGAACCCCGAAAAGTGCGTTTTCATGGTCAGGCAAGGCAAGATTCTAGGACACATAGTGTCAAAGAATGGCATACCCACTGACGAAGAGAAAGTGAGAGCCATCGCAGAACTACCTAGGCCAAAGAATGTCAAGGAAGTACAAGCTTTCATGGGGCATTGTGGTTATTACCGACGGTTCATTCACATGTATGCTATCATTGCAAAGCCCATGTACGGACTTCTGACTAACTTTGAGTGGACTGACGAATGTGAGAATTCCTTCCAACAGCTTAAACGAAGATTATGTTCAGCACCAATCTTGACTACACCAGATTGGGATAAACCCTTTCATGTTCATGTGGATGCATCCAATTATGCTATTGGATGTGTACTCGCACAACCTACTGGTGAAGGTAATATGGATCTTCCAATTGCCTATGCTAGTAGACAATTGAATGCAGCTGAACGAAATTACACCACTACGGAGAGAGAAGGACTAGGCATGGTATATGCAGTTAAAAAGTTTAGACATTATTTGCTTGCAAATAAGTTTAAATTTTTTACTGACCATCAGGCACTGTTATTGATGGAGAGTGTTAATCTCCAAAAGAACAAGTTAACCTTGAATTTAGATCACCTCTATATCAAGATCAACTTTAGACTCCACCTAATTTAGAGAATCTTCACCAAATTATCAGAAAATTGATTATTCTGAAAATTTCAGTTTCTTCAGAAAAGTCTGCTGCAGATTAGTCACTCATTGACTAATCAATCCTGTAAAGTTTTTGATAAAACTTTGCACAACACTTCGCCTTAAGGTTGCGCAACTTTGCCAAGTTAAATCTCTCAAAAAGATTAAGTACACACTGAGAAATGTGTGAAACACTTTACCTATGTCTGAAAGTGCTTCTCTGCAATGGCGACTTTGACACCTGCAACTTCTTAGCACTGGTTCTCCCAAAGTAAATCCCGTTTGATCAAGATCTTTTAGCCATAGATAGCTTACCTTCCAACTTAGATTTTAAGCCCTCATTTGTGTAAAACTTTACACTATAGATTGAGCAATGATCATTTCATTAAAGATGAAATGTGCGCCAGATTTCTCGACTGTTAGAACATTCTTACATATGAATGTTCCTAATCAAAATTCTCACAGCCTGATTACAATTAACCTCTCAAATTCTAGCCATAGATAGATTAGCTATGGACTTAGATACGTGCAAAAGGATTTCTCACAAGATTAAACACAGAGGGAGCAGACAGCAAAATATCGGGCGCAAAATTTTTCGATTTCTCAGAAAATTTACATCTAAGTGAGGATGGACAATTCACTCACTCTTCATGTGTCTAATGACACTAATTTCTCTCTCCCTATTCTCAAAATCTCTTCTGCTCTACTTGCCCGACATTTTCAAACATATTTATAGATGAATATATACAAGTGTATGACTTAAACAAGGATATAAGTCAGCTAATGTACATATGTGTACATGTCTTTGGATTTTCTGAATATGCCCTTCCTTCAACCATCTGAATTTGTTCTCTTCTTGACTTCTTGACTTCATTTCTCCATAATCCTTCAATTGATGATTGTCATGCACCAACAGCTCCCCCTCAATCATTAATTGAGGTTCTTCTCTATCTTCTTTACTCCAGCCATATCCTTGAATCTTTGTAGTTTTGGTCCATCTAGACTTTTAGTCATCATATCTGCAACTTGATCTTTTGTGGGAGTGTGTATGACTTCAATCTCCTTCTCAATGACCTTCTCTCTCAGAAAATGATACTGTATTTCAATATGCTTAGTTCTAGCATGAAATACAGGATTAGCTGCCAAGTATAATGAACTCATATTGTCTCCACAAATAATAGGAGTACTCTGAATCACATCAAAAACTTTCAAAAGTGTCTTTAGCCATATTACCTCTTTTGCAGCTTCCACCATACCTTTATATTCTGCCTCTGTAGATGACAAAGCAACTGTATGTTGCTTCTTGGAACACCATGAAATCAATTTGTCTCCTACATAGCACAAGTATCCATGTGTTGATCTTCTATCATCCATATTACCTGCCCAATCTGCATCACTATATATCTTGATTCTTGTATCTGAAGTAAACCCATAGTACAACCCTTCTTTGAGTGTACCCTTGATGTACCTAAGTACTCTTTGTCCTGCAATCCAATGTTCCTTTCTAGGACAATGCATGAATTGTGAAAGCACACCAACTGCATATGACAAGTCAGGCCTTGTCAATGTAGCATAAATCAAGCTACCAACCAAACTTTGATAGAGTTTCATATCTCTGAACTCTTCTCCTCCAAACCTAGACAATTTATGGTTCACTTCCAAAGGTGTAGGTGCAACCCTGCAATCTTCCATTTTAAATTTGGTTAGCAAATTTTTAAGATACCTTTCTTGGGTCACATATACTCCATGTTGAGTATAAGAGATCTCCATTCCCAAGAAGAATGATAGGTTCCCCAAATCACTGATTTTGAACTCTTTCTCCATCTGCTTCTTGATCATTTGTATCCCCTTATCATCTGTTCCTGTAAGTATTATGTCATCAACATAAATACACACATAAATAAACCCATCTTCACTTGCTTTGACTAGCAAGCTACTATCTGCCTTTGATGCTTGAAATCCAAGATCATTCAAGAATTTCACAAGCCTATAATTCCAAGCCCTTGGGGCTTGTTTCAACCCATACAAAGCTCTCTTGAGCTTACACACATAATTTGGACTCACTTGATCTTTGAACCCATCTGGTTGCTCCATGTAGACTTCATCTGAAATGTAACCATTCAAGAAAGCATTTTTAACATCTAATTGAGACAACTTCCAACCTTTACAAGCAGCAATTGCAATGAGTGTCCTGATGGTTGTCATCTTTGCCACAGGACTATAAGTCTCATCATAGTCCACTCCATATGTCTGTGCATACCCTTTCACAACAAGTCTAGCTTTGTACCTAGACACACTTCCATCTGCAAATCTTTTAGTCTTGTAAACCCACTTACAACCAATGATTTTCTGGCTATTAGGTTTAGGAACCAAATCCCATGTTTGATTTTCTATCAATGCATCATACTCCTCTTGCATAGCATCTTCCCAATTCTTCTTCCCTTTGGCTTCTTCATATGTAGAAGGATCTTCATCTGCTTTTACCAAATAAGCATAATCTTTAGTAGTTAAGAATGAAGTGTCATAGCTATACCTTGTAGGTTGCCATTTGTGCCTAGATGACCTCCTAACTTCTGCACTTCTTGAAGTTTCTGGTTCATCACATTCTGGATCAAACCTTGGCCTCTCTTCAACTTCAACCTGCACTTCATTACTCTCACTTTCATCAAGTAACTGAATCTTTGCTTTACCTTTCCTTTGATCCACCACTTCTTCATCATCTGCATGTACATTATATTTACCTGCATACCAAGTACCTTGCTCATCAAATGTAACATCCTTGGATACAATAAATTGCTTTGTGGATGGACTCCACAACCTGTATCCCATTTGCTTATCATCATAACCAATGAATACATACTTCTCTGCCTTAGGCTCCAACTTATGCCTCAATTGAGATGGCACATATGCATATGCCAAGCATCCAAATATTCTGCAATGATCCAAGGTAGGTTTCTTACCCCACCAAGCTTCATATGGTGTCATACCCTGCAAAGCTTTACAAGGCAATCTATTAACCAAATATGTAGCTGTATTAACAGCCTCAGCCCACAAATAATTTGGGCAATTCTTCTCTTTCATCATGGACCTTGCAAACTCAACAAGAGTCCTATTTCTTCTTTCTGCTACCCCATTTTGTTGAGGAGAGTACCTGCAAGTGACTTCTCTCTTTATACCTGCATTCCACAAATAATCATTGAACTCATTTGAAAAATACTCTCCCCCTCCATCTGACCTTAGTCTCCTCAATTTTTGACCTGTAATCCTTTCTGCATATGCATGATAGTGTTTAAATGTATTAAACACTTCTGACTTTTCCTTAATCACATAAATTGTGATCCACCTGGTAGCATCATCAACATATATGACATAATATCTTGAACCATTTATACTAAAGTCCTTTGAAGGACCCCACACATCTGTATGCACCAATTCAAGTCTTTCTGAATACATAAATCCATGCTTGGAATAAGATTGCTTATGAGCCTTACCTAATTGACATGCCTCACATCTGTATGTCATGTGTTGACCTGCAATGTTGGGCATTCCAAGCACTGAATCATTGTTAATCATTTCTTTGATACCTCTTTCATTAAAGTGTCCAAGTCTTTTGTGCCAAAGATCTAATTCTGACACCTTCTGCTCTCCATATGTGAACATAGCATGTCCAACATTTCCTTGTACCTTCAATGTGAAAAGCCTTCCTTCTTTCTTTCCTGCAATAACTTGTTTATACCCTTGACTAGGGTCTTCCACATAAACTCCATCATTTGTGAACCTTACCTCATATCCTTTTTCCACAATTTGACCTACACTGATCAAATTCTTTGGAATTGTGGGAACATAAAGTACCTTACTCAGAAGAGTGCTCCCATCCTTAGCTTTGACTGAACCAATTGACTTTACCTTATGCTTTGTATTGTCACCTGTCTGCACTGTATGATTAATTGCATTATGATCTAGGTCAGTCATCAAAGCAATATTTCCACTTAAGTGATTACTACATCCTGAATCAATATAGAACACTCTCATGTCCTCATGTGAGGTTTCACATGTATTCATAATGAGAGTCGAATCCTCCTTTTGATCTGATGCATAGTTGTAGTAGGTGTTATTATAGGATTGATTTTGGAAGTTTCTTCCACCACCTCTTCCAAAAGAATTCCTACCACCTCTACCTCTGAAATTTCCTCTCTGAAATCTACCACCTCTTGCTCTTTGATTAAAGTTCTGATAATTACCATTGTTTTGATTATTGTGCCAACAATCATGAGATAGATGATTGGTCTTACCACATATCCAACAAGCTCTTGCATTATCTTTGTTGTTTCTGCCTCTTCCTCTACTTCTGCCATTTCCTCTTCCTCTTATGAAGTTTGCTTGGTTTGATGTACCTTCTTCTTCACCTGATTGTTGCTTTCCTTTGTTGGCTTTCTTCTTGTCTTTAGAATACATTGCATGACCTGCACTCTTATCAACATCTCCTTTGATATCATTCTCAAAAGTTAGCATATGTCCTAACAATTGATTCAAATCAGGAGTAAAGTGATCTAATGAAAGTTCTGTAGATAAAATGAAAGGCTTCCACTTCTCATCTCCTCTTAGCCCTGTGAGTATTTGTCTTACCAATTTGTCTTCTTCAATATCTTCATCAACTGCACCTAAAGAATCTGCAATGTCCTTCATCTTTGTCACATAATCAGAGATTGATTGTGAGGCCTTCTTCTTGAAGGTTGTAAACTCTGCCCATAGTGAAGCCTTCCTTGACTTGGTTGTATTTTGGAAATGTTCTTCCAAAGCATTCCAAATGTCACAAGCACTCTCAAGTCCTCTAATGTGAGGAAGCAAATATTCATTGACTGCCATGTAGATGATGCTTCTTGCTTGAGCATCCTTCTTCATCCAATTCTTCAAATCTGCAAGCTCCTCCCTAGTTGGAACACTAGGATCTCTGAATTCTGGCTTTTCTTCATCTCCTGTGATGTATCCTATCAGATCTTTGCTCATAAGGTGAGCTTCCATCCTCATAGACCATGCAGGATAGTTCTCTCTATCCAATTTTTCAATTTGGAGACTATCTCCCATCTTTTCTTCACCTGTAGCTTCAAATCTTTAACCTTTACAGATAATAAATGTACCTTTACTTCGAATGTTGCTCCTTCTGATCCTTTTGATGCTCTTTGTATGTCTTCCTTTGATCTTTCTTCAACCTTTACCCTTCTGCACCTTCAAAGTGTAAAGTTTTGTATTTCTGCAATAGTCGGAGTCTTCTTCACTTCAATTTTGACACAACCTGCTCTGATACCACTGATGGAGAGTGTTAATCTCCAAAAGAACAAGTTAACCTTGAATTTAGATCACCTCTATATCAAGATCAACTTTAGACTCCACCTAATTTAGAGAATCTTCACCAAATTATCAGAAAATTGATTATTCTGAAAATTTCAGTTTCTTCAGAAAAGTCTGCTGCAGATTAGTCACTCATTGACTAATCAATCCTGTAAAGTTTTTGATAAAACTTTGCACAACACTTCGCCTTAAGGTTGCGCAACTTTGCCAAGTTAAATCTCTCAAAAAGATTAAGTACACACTGAGAAATGTGTGAAACACTTTACCTATGTCTGAAAGTGCTTCTCTGCAATGGCGACTTTGACACCTGCAACTTCTTAGCACTGGTTCTCCCAAAGTAAATCCCGTTTGATCAAGATCTTTTAGCCATAGATAGCTTACCTTCCAACTTAGATTTTAAGCCCTCATTTGTGTAAAACTTTACACTGTAGATTGAGTAATGATCATTTCATTAAAGATGAAATGTGCGCCAGATTTCTCGACTGTTAGAACATTCTTACATATGAATGTTCCTAATCAAAATTCTCACAGCCTGATTACAATTAACCTCTCAAATTCTAGCCATAGATAGATTAGCTATGGACTTAGATACGTGCAAAAGGATTTCTCACAAGATTAAACACAGAGGGAGCAGATAGCAAAATATCGGGCGCAAAATTTTTCGATTTCTCAGAAAATTTACATCTAAGTGAGGATGGACAATTCACTCACTCTTCATGTGTCTAATGACACTAATTTCTCTCTCCCTATTCTCAAAATCTCTTCTGCTCTACTTGCCCGACATTTTCAAACATATTTATAGATGAATATATACAAGTGTATGACTTAAACAAGGATATAAGTCAGCTAATGTACATATGTGTACATGTCTTTGGATTTTCTGAAAATTCCCTTCCTTCAACCATCTGAATTTGTTCTCTTCTTGACTTCTTGACTTCATTTCTCCATAATCCTTCAATTGATGATTGTCATGCACCAACAGTTATATCTCGTGAATAAGCCATGCAATACAGGTAGATTAGTAAGATGGTTTCTCTTACTAATGGAATACGACTTCGAGGTTGTGGTAAGGAAAGGTAGGACTCACTTGAGAGCAGACCATCTTTCTAGACTCACATCTGGAGAAGCCCCACAAGGAGTGTCAGATGACCTTCCTGATGCTTACTTGTTTAATTTGGAAGTGGTGCCACAGTGGGCTAAACCATTAGTTCCAGTATTGACATACGGACCTAACCACCCAGTAATAAACACACGGGGTAGAGAGGTAGTAAAAGCCCAAAAGTATCACATCATGGCAGGAAGCATGTATAAGCACACATATCAAGGGATCTTGGCGTGTTGTGTAGAAGAGGACGAGTACGCTAAATGGTTGCAATTAGCACAGGTGGGTGCATTAGAGCAACACTATTCAAAGCAACGAACCTTACAGACACTAAGGAGACTCAGAGTGCATTGGCCAACGATGGAAGCTGATGTTCAGAAGTTATGCAAGGAATGCCCAATCTGCTGCACTAAACCCCCTGTGGAACATGCCACACTTTATCAAGTGTCCATAGTGCCAGATTGGAGTGAACCCCTAGTATCCTTCCTGAGGACGAAAACATTCCCTCCAGACATGACCCTTGTTAGAAAGAGGAGTTTAGAACAAGAAGCCCAGGATTACTCACTCATTGGTGATAATCTATACAAGCGTGGTAAAGATGGTTACCTGAGACTATGTGTCCATGAGAGTGAATATCTTAAGATCTTGGAAACTGCTCACCAAGGTGTAGCAGGAGGACACTTCGGACCTGATCGGGTGATCAAAGCGATCCTATTTGCAGGCTGTTGGTGGCCGACCCTTCACATGGATGCACATACCTATGTGAAACGGTGTGATGTCTGTCAGCGAACTCAGTATCCTATACGTAAAGATGAGATGCCACTGAAACCTATGATGGGTGGACGTGCATTCTCTAAGTGGGGAATAGACTTTATAGGTCCTATTAATCCCCCAGCTAAGGGTTCCCATGCTGAATATATCATTGTTGCGACAGACTATCTAACAAAGTGGGTAGAGGTGAAAGCCACAACGAAGAACGATGCTCAAACGACTGCTAAATTCTTGTTTGAGAATGTATTCACAAGATACGGGCTACCTATCGAGTTAGTAAGTGATAGAGGCACTCACTTCTTGAATGAAGTAATTGAAAATGTGCTCCAAGAATTCTTGGTAGTTCATAAGAAGTCTGCCCCCTATCACCCTCAAGCAAATGGCCAAGCTGAGAGCACCAATAAGATCTTATGCAACGTACTGACGAAATTAGTAAATAATAAACGCTCTGATTGGGACAAACAGCTACACCATGCTGTTTGGGCATACCGAGTAGCCTACAAAACGGTACTCCAAGCCACCCCCTTTCAGATGGTGTTTGGTCAAAATGCAGTGCTACCATTGGACTTCTTGATACCTACATTGAAGGTAGCACAAGAGCACGAGTGGACAGGTCATGAACTCTCATCTAGAATCTTTGACCTTGAACGACTAGGTGAAACGAGACTCAGAGCTGCAGTAGGAATTTATGCAGCTAAGAAGAGGCAGAAAGCATACTTTGATGCCCACGTTAAGGATAAAGGCTTGAAGGCAGGAGACCTAGTACTAGTATACACTTTGAAACAACATGCAAGAAAATTAGAGAAGCGTGGCTATGGACCTATGATCATAAATAGGATCTCCACGAGTGGAGCAGTGCAGCTAGCCACATTAGAGGGTGACGTTCTCCCAAGTTACATAAGTGGATGCAGAGTCAAGTTATATCAGGAACCTCTCACAGAGGAAATGCTAAGTTGACTCAATATCGCCAAGAAACGCAAGGAAGAAGAAAAGCAGATTCGAGAAGAATCCCAAGCAGAAGCATTGGAACGCATCAGGAAAATGAAGTTGAGAAGACAAGGCAGAGAGCAGCCTAGAACAAATGATTATGCAGATCAAGAATATCATATGGCAATGTGTGAAGTCGCAGGAACAAGTTCCCTTAGAATAATTGATCGACGACCTTTTGTGACCATAGAGGTAGGACAAGGGACTAGTGCACAGTCCGTGCTAGCCTTGATTGACTCAGGTGCAGCCACGAGTGCTGTTAAATTGTCTTACTGTCAAGAGTTGAAATTAACTGTCAATCCTCTAGAAGCATATCTCATAGGATTGGGAGGAGTGGAAACCCCTTGCATGGGCGAGGTGGAACTTCCCCTCTATATTCAAGATGAAGCAATGACAGTGAAAGTGCTAGTGTGTCAAGATGAGGACCTCACTGAGCCTCTTATCTTGGGTCAAGACTGGATCTACGATCATGCCGTTGACCTGAACCTAAGAAGTGGACTTCTTCAGGTATGGGTGAATCATAGTCGAATTACAGTTGAATTGGAAAATGAAGCACTCAAGGAACTAGGACAGGCACGAACTCCTGGTCCCTCCAGGGGTACACATGAAGTTGACCATGCTGTTCTTGTCCAAGGCTATGTGATGCAGAAGAATGAAGATCTCAAAAAAGGAGTCGAAACCACAATGGAACTCTCTTCTTTTCCAAAGGCCAGAAGGAGACAGCAACTAAGGGCAGATCCATCACAGAAGAACGCGCGCAGCAGAACAACTCAACCGATGAAACAAATGTGGGTGCGAAAGGACGAGCTGCCGACCGTAATCAAGTCGCAACAACGGTCTCAACTCCCTATTAGTAATCAACGACTTGATACTAATAAGAGGACTCTTAAAACCTCTGTTGAGAAAGTGAAATCTATTTGGGTACCCAAGAAGTCGATGAAGGCTAGCCCACAATCAAGACAAATCTGGGTGCCTAAGGCTTGCTTGCGGGCTCAAATAACGACACCAAGGCCACGCCTAGTGCTACCTAGTTCACCCACTCGAACAACACACAAGGACACACATTCTTCCACGAGTACACAAAGACTCACTTGTAAATGGATACCAAAACAGTCTCGTTCTCAGGCAGATACTCCTATCCCACTCTCTAGAGTCTCCACAATATCACGAGCAAAACCCATTCACTATGTTTGGAAGCCTAAGACCTGTAATAAACCCCCTGATCCCAGTTGTACATCCATATCCACCAACTAACCACATCACTATCACACGACGTCATTTCACTTAGCTCTTAGGTCTACCGAACTCCTAACCACACACACACTAGCACCGAGCACTTACTAACCCATTAATCTCTCCCGACCCTCATGTTAATGTTGTAATGGGGACAACAACGGTTCTCTCTTGTCCTGTACAATGTTAACACCTGTTTCTATATTCTCTCAGAATCAAAAGGCAAGAAGTAACATGGCAGATACGGCAGGACCAAGCTCCCAGACAGGCACAAGTCCCCACATCGTGGACATAGAAAGTCTTCCCGTGGAGGAGGAATTGAAGGAGCGGCCAGCGGCACTAAGAGCATTACATGTCATACCAATTCAGAATCCTCCACAGGGTCACACGATGCCCGTGGGCAAAACCTCACACTGGTTCAGTGATGTTGCAGGCCCCCTGGGTGAAGGCACATACATGTGGGAGTCAGAGATAGAATTCATCAGACGTTGGGGGAGGTACCACTTCTTTACAAGGGAGTTTGAAAAGCTGCAAAATAACGAAGGACTGAAGCCGATATGGAAGAAGGCTGGGCTTTATGATTACTTCAAGTTCCAACTACCAAAGCCAGACTTCCTGAGGTGTTCATACTTGATTAGCACTCTTACTCCAAGCAAAGATAAAAAGGGATATAGCTCCTTTGTACTTCCATCGCTGACAAGGGGCAATGAGCTGAAGCGATTCCGCCTGACCATCAACTTAGTAAGAGAAGCCCTCGACATGAAAGGTATGCATATCCCTACGGAAAAAGAAACTATGGTTCCCGATAGTATGAAGAACAGGAATTTGACGAAGTTAAAGGACATGGTGGCAATGATGCCTACGATCGCCATTCATTTGCGAATGGTCATGCAGCATTTTGCGTTCCCAGCACAAGAAAGGTTCACAATGCCTCCTAAGAAAATATGGTTTAGTCTCTATTTGGCAGATGCTTTTGATCTAACAGTCAATATGCCTCATTGGATTATTGACCAAATTCACATGGCTCATCAAAGATGGTACAAGAAGCAAAGGTCTGTATTGTATGGTTGCTGTGCCCTCACAAGGATTGTATATAGATGTTTGGCGTATGACGTGCCAGTGCAAAGGGCACTCATCTGGAACCGCGTACAGGAGTTTCAACGAAGGTTATCAGCTGCAGGACCACCATCCAAGAAAATGAGAGGAGCTATGCAAATGCCCTGTGCACAAGGCCGCGCTGAGTTGACACCTGAGACAACGCCACGACTCCCTAGGAGGGTGCAACCCTTCACTATCAGACTGCCACGACACAGCACCGACGGACCAAATCTGGTGTTCCCACCTGTACCAACGGATCTCGAGTTCCCACACGGATTCACGCTAGAAGACCTAACCGATGAAGAGGTGGCCAGAATAATTGAAGCAGTTAACGCAGAAGTCGCGCAAGAGCAAGCTGGTGGACAACAAACTGCCCCAGACCAAGCCCAGCCCAGCCAACCGGACGTAGTCAATGTGGACGATGAAGATGAAGCACATGAGGAGGCACAGGGGGGACAATCAGAAGCAGAAGAACAAGAGTATGATCACGAAGCCCTACAAGTACTGGAAGGTGCCCCAGCCTATACTAACGCATTAAAGAAGCTCTATGATACGATGAACCGAGTTCAAGAGCAACACAGATTATCCTTAGCTGCAGGTAAAGCCCTCATGAACCAGATTCTGGAGGAGGAAGGTGTGGACGAGCAATACCGTGCCACCTTGGAAATGATATCGGACGCTTTGGGAGTACCTGAAACGGTGCATACTGCACTAGTGCAATCAGGAAGGACAGAGAAAAGATATGGCAGACGCCCCCCACGAACGGGGAAACAAATGAATGTATTAGGATCAGGACCACAAGGCACCCCCACCACCACTGGCACAGCACACACTGTTCACGACACCGAGGAAGCCCACACATCGAGTGCACCTCCATCACCTCCCTTGCCACCTTCTCCCCCACATCCGCCCCATTCACCTCCCTCTACAACTGTAACCTCTACTGTCACCACCTCCGGGCCCACTACACACACCGATGCACAAACCATCAGTCAACCCACACACTCTATCTCCGCTGAAACCACAAGTCTAACCACAGCCACGGTAAACCCCACTACTCCGATCACACTTCCTGGGAGTTCACAATTACACACACCTCTATACACGTTCACACTCTCACTGCAACCACAATCCCCATGTTCACAGTCACTCCCATCACGGCCTCCACTTCTGAATTCATGGAGATATCACCCACCTCTGCACCTCTCCCACCCCCCATTCACCCACCATCTCCCATTCCCCCACCTCCCCCCTCACCCTTCTCCAGTACTGCATCCACAATTCCCTTTCCCTTTCCCTTCCCCTCTGCATTTAACACCATTTCTCCCACCATTCCTCTTAATAATGTCTTTAATAATATGTATCAATGCATGTCCCAACTTCAGCAACACTACCAACACCTTGACAACCAACATACAATGCTCTTCCGAAGCCACGCAGATCTCCAAGCACGATGTATGGATCTTGAAGAGCAGAAGCAACTACTACAACAGCAGCATGTGACATTACAGGAACAATATGCACAAGCAGATGATGAAGAACGACGACACATGGACGAGCTGCTACATTCTCAGATCACGGAAAACCTTAAGCTTCGACGAAATTTGGGCCTCCTACGCAAGCACATGTCTACAGCGCTAGAGGAGAATAAACGATTACAGAAACAGAACGAAGAGAACTTGGAGGCTGCCATGGAGGGTTCCCCACAGGAGATTGACCCAGAGCGATTCAAGGCAATTCCCTCTGAGAATATGAAAGTGGTGTTAGAAACTCATGCCGATCTCATGGAAGCCCATGCCGCTTTAGAAAAAGAGAGAGATGATTTACTAAGGCAGTTGGCCACCCAACAGGCATCCCCAAGCAAGATCACCACCGTAGAAGATACATCTGACGAGGTCACTAAACTCTGGGCAGAACTGGAGGAATTACGTAGCAAGGTCATGCAGTACGAGCGTCAGCCCTCCCCTCTGGTAGAGCCTGAGCCTGATGATCTTGTGCCAATTGAAGTAGAAGAAACATTCGAGGATCCCTATATCCCAATGCCAACACCTGGGGGTAAACGAACAGAACAGGGCATGGACACAATTGAAATTGAGGCACCTGAATGGATGCAGAAATTAGAGAAAGTGGCCACGACTCATGATGACAGGGTGGCAGTTCAAATCGCTTCGATGTCACGATTGGAGGAGATTTTCATAAAATCCGACTATTTTCGGCATCTCTCCCATCACAGGTGGATCGGTCCATCGGACGACTTGTATGTACCCTTCTGTGTCCTGATGGCGGATTACAACGCAGAAATCAAGCACCATACCTCAAAGGAACCAACCTCGGCTACCCAGTTTGCACCAGAGGACCTCCCAGCAAGTGCCAAACAAGGACATATCTATCAACCTACATGGAGGACTCGTCTGCTGGAGACCTACCCTGAAATGGTAAGAACATGGAATAACATGCCATTGTACATCAAATATAACCCATGTTATTGCCCTGTGTTTCGACGGAGATCATGGCCGGAGTACACACAAACAGTACTGACGATTAAAGGATTGAGAAGTGGCTCAATTATGTGTACTTTGCACCCCCTAAGGGCCCTCCTACTATTGGATATATGATTTCGACAATTCGACACTGGGGGACTCGATTCAAGAATGTACCTGATATCATGACTCAGATGTGCTTGAAGATTTTCGAACTCATGTTGGTCACCTTCAGGACCTTCAAAAATGTCAAGGAACCGCATCTCTCTGCACTAGGATTTAATGAAGGTAATCAGGACCTTGTATACGACATGAGCACCACCCCATCGATTAATGTTGTGTATGCATGGCACGCTCGCATCAAATATCTACCGGCCTGCTTCAAACAAACGTTTGAAGAGATGTTTGTCACGGGATTCTGGGAATATCACTCCGAGATATTCATTCCTAGACCATCCCATCTCTTGCAGTTGTTTGCCGTGGAACAAGCTCTCCATTCCGAAAAGCTACGTATACCACATCCAGAGGTTCCAGGGCCGGTAGATTGGGACGCTTTACTCACTGACTTGGCAAAGGGGTTGCGGATTGCAGAACATCACTTAGCACAAGATGTTGTTGAGTACTACATCCAAAAACGCACACAACAAGGGTCTGTCAGGGACGACAGACGCGAGAGAGGGGGGGGTGTTGGAGCTGAAGGACTGACAAGACAAGGAAGCACAAGAAGAGAGTCCGAGAGAAGAGAAAGCACAAGCAGACAAGGCAGTCAACGACGATCTGGCAAGTAGGCCAATAATTTTCTTCATGAAGAAGCAAGTACGAGCATTCACGCAGATCTAGCACTAAGGCAACCCTTTAATTTTTCAAAACCCTTACACCAATTATAAGTGATTTTCATCACTAAAAACCATTGTAAATACCATTTCACATTTTTGTAGCTCCATTTTGTGCAAGCCGAGGAGTCCTCGAGCTTGAGCAGCCTTAGAAGTAGTTGCGTACCAATTTTCGTATTTTTTAGATCTCATTTGAGCCCTCAAATAAGCCCTGGAACCTAATTTTTAACTAGGCCGGACACTAGGTCTGGACAGGGCCAAAGCTAGTCAAAAACTATAAAAGGAGCTAGAGAGCTCATTTTTGAGGTTGGATTTGTAATTGAAATGAACTTGTAAGAGCTCTTTGAAAGTAATCTAAGAACTCCATTGATTCTCACTCTTTGTCTTACTGTGTGTGTACATGTGTGTGTGTATGTGTGTGCATGTTAGTGTGCTTCTCACTCACGCACTTGTGCCTTCACTTGCTCGAGGTCTTCATACCATCCTCACGTCTTCCCGGATTGACATTAAAGGAGGTGCTACTCATCACTGAGCTACAGTCTTCTTCCTTCTTCTTGCCTTTTTGCTTCTTATCCTTCTTATCTGCATATAGAGCACCAGTTGAATTACCATGATAAGAGTTACCTTCCTTTATGCTATTGTTGGCTTCTTGATTGAAGAGTTGTCCAAGAAAGATGTTGAAGTCTGGAGTTTGCACATCCATGATGAGATCGTAAGCCGTCGTGAAGGATTGCCATTGCTTATCACGTCGAATGCCGTTGAGAATTTGCCTCATGATGAACTCTTCTTCAATCAGCTCTCCAATGGATGCTAACTGATCCGCAACCTCCTTGACTTTGGTAACAAACTCTGTGATGGTTTGTTTAGGTGTCTTCTTCATTTGGTTGAACTCGTTCCAAAGATGATTCTTTCTTGCTTTGGTACTAGTAGAAAAGAAAGTCTCCAGGGCATCCCAAGTCTCTTGAGATGTCTTGCATCCTCTAATATCTGGTAATAGAAAGTCAGAGATAGAGTTTAGTATGTACGACCTTGCTTGAGCATCCCTTGCGCACCAAAGTGTGAGCTTATCTGTCTCCTCTTGTGTAGGTCCTCCTTTGGATCTTGGAATAGGCATAGCTTCATCACCTGCTACAATTCCATAAAGATTTCTACCTTGCAAATAGGCCTCCATTCTGATTTGCCAAGCCGCGTAGTTGTGTCGATCAAGCTTTTCGATCATTGAGGGAAAGCCGTCACCCATCTTGAACTAGCTCTGATACCACTGAAAGAAACTTGGAGAAGCTTATCGAAGGTAGAAAAGTGCGTTTCGAAGCGACGAAGTTTGGTCAAGCCAACCGGCACAAGACCAGCCCTTGAGCTTATGGAGACTCAAATAGACCTTATAGGCATGTGATAAATGCAAAGAAAGACACTATGTACCTTGGAGCATCAAGGAGAATGAGTCGATACAAAACAGATAGGTTCGCGGGTCGACTAGCTCAAAAACTTACTATCTATGGAAGAGACAATGAACTTCAAATGCCCATAGCGACCAGCATGATTACAATTAGAAAACATCCTTTTATGGGAGTGATACACATAGGGTTGAGTGTATGGAATGCACAAAAATATAAGGAATAAGCAAAATATGCTATAGGAATGAATGCGACATTCACCGGTGGTACTTCCTATTTTTCAGGAATACGTAGAGATTGACCCCGAGGCAGACAAACTAGGATTTCTCCAAATCTGCTGAACCAAATGCTTTGAAATTTTACAAGCATAAACTAGACACGAATACCTTTCAACTGAGTCCTCTTGCACTCACTTTGAAGCTCTGAGGAGAGAGCCGCAGCCTCTGTAAGGTTACTGTTCCGAAGAAGATGATGCAGAAAATTGAAGGAGCAAGACAATGATGGTCACAAGTGTATGTATATTGCTTCCATGTATAATACAAGTGATTTCAACTCCTTATATAGCCTCTAGGAGTGTTCCAAGACTTTTACAACTTGAATTTGAATTCAAATGAAGGTGGGAATGGTTGTTGGAGGGAATCAATTCACTTCCCTACAATCTAGGAAAAGTGAAGATCTTGATTGATCTACTTTTAGGTGATTGATTGCTTGATTGAATGCAACTTCAACCACCACAAATTCGTGGGATTTGGGCTCTATCTTTCTACCTTTACATGTGTACAACTCAAGGCTTTTACAACGGTAAATGAGCCATCAAAATATTCTCAAAAAATACAATAAATGAGCATATGAAAAAGAACTCTCCAATGGATATTCTTTCAACGCGATACCCTTTGATGTAGATCAAATCCACCTCAAGCATAGTGTAAGCTTGATGTTCCAACAATCCAAATATTTTGCAATTGTCAAGTGAGGGTCTCTTACCATGCCATGCTTCATAGGGTGTCATGCCATCAAGAGAGTTAGATGGTAACCTGTTTATGAGGTAAGTGGCAGTAGAAACACTTTCTTCCCATAGATAGGTAACTTTTTCTCATTCAACATAGACCTAGCTATCTCAACAATTAATCTATTTCTTCTCTCAGCTACCCCATTTTGTTCAAGAGAATACCTGGTGGCTATTTCTCTTTTGATGCCTCTGTCCTGCAAGAAGTCTTCAAATTCATTGGAGAAGTATTCACCTCCTCCATCTGACTAGCCTTTTCAAATTCCTTCCTGTCTGATTTTCAACTAGTGCAAGATATTTTTTAAAGCAATTAAATACCTCATCCTTGTGCTTCATGAAGTACAATACAGTCCATCTGCTATAATCAACAATGAAAGACACATAGTACCTTGATCCTGAGACAGAGGGGTCTTTGCTTGGTCCCCATACATCTGTGTGTACAAGCTCTAGGTAGTCTTCATGCATGTATCCTTTCTTGGAGAAGGGTAACCTGTGAGACTTCCCAAATTGACAAGCACCACACTTATAAATCATATGTTGCTTGGATACATTGGGTATCCCAAGCACACATTGGTCCCTACACATTTGTTTCAAGGTTCTTTCTCCTATGTGCCCTAATCTTTTGTGCCAAATCTCAATCTCTGAAAGTGTTTGATCTTTATAACTGTATAGTGCAATATTCTTTGTATCTTCTAACTCAAAAGTAAAAAGTCTACCTGATTTTTCTCCTTTAGCAATCCTCTTGAACCCATGCCTTGGATCCTCCACATATGCTCCATATTGATTGAATCTAACCTACAAACCTTTCTCCACAATGTGACCAACACTCATGAAATTTTTGGTAATGGTTGGTACATAGACTACCCTGCTCAACAAATTCTGATTTCCATCACAAGTCTTAACATTTCCAACTTTAACTACTGAATGCTTTGTATCATCACCTATTTGGACTTGATGCTTACCTTTTGGTTCCTCAAGATCACAGAGAAGTGCTACATTGCCAACCACATGATTTGAGCATCCTGAGTCAATGTAGAATAGGTGGTCATCATTTGTACCTGACATTGAAGTCATGTTCATCATTAGAAGAGAGTCATCCTGCTCCTCTGTGTAGTTGTTGTAATCCTTCCTAGATTTGAATCCTCCTTGGTAGTTGCCATTGTAATTATTGTTGTAGTTGTTGTAGTTATTGTTGTAGCCTTGGTGGTGGTTGAATCTACCTCTTGACCGTGAGTAGCCACGTCTTTGATATCCTCTTCCTCCCTGATTCTTGTAATTCCTGAAACACTCATCTCATCTGCCCCTTCCTCTTGATGATCTACCTCTCCCTGCATAGTTGGTTTGAGAGGTTGAACCTTCATCTTCCACCTTCTTGCTCTTGCCTTTATCTTTAGACTTCTTATCAGTGTATAGGGCAGAAGAGTTATTACCTTTGGATGGTTCTCCATTCTTGTTGAGCTTTGCTTCATGAGTAAACAATTGTCCCATGAGAGTTGTAAGATCTGGAGTGTGCATGTCCATGTAAAGATCCATAGCAGTGGTGAAGCTTTCCCATTTGTCATCAGCCTTGATCCCATTGATCACTTGCCTTACAATCTCTTCTTCTTCAATCTCTTCTCCTATGCTTGCTAACTGATCTACTACATCTTTAATCTTCGTCACAAATTCACAAAGATCTTGCTTAGGTTGCTTCCTTAATGTTGTGAATTCAAAACAACTGATTTTTCCTAGCCCTTGTGTTGGAGGAAAAATAAGATGACAAGGTTTCCCAAGTCTCTTGGGATGTCTTACAATTTCTAATATGTGGCAAAAGAAAATCAGATATAGAGTTGAGTAAATAAGACCTTGCCAATGCATCCTTAGCACACCATGTGTTGAGCTTTTCATGTTCTTCCTTGGTTGGTAATCCTCTTGTTTTGAATGAGGGCAACTCCTCATCTCCTGAGATGTATCCATAGAGACTCCTTCCTTGTAAGTAGGTCTTCATCCTTAGAGACCATGCTTGATAATTGCTCCTCTCCAATTTGTCAATAAATGAAGGAAAACCATCTCCCATTTTACCTTTGTTTGCTCTGATACCACTGTTGGGAAAGATGGATGGATGCTCCAAGAGACTGAGTAGGTACTGCTAAACCTACTTTGCACCAGCCCTCTTTTGCTTCAGAGTTGATAACTAGACCTCCTTAGCTTTCCAATGACACCATAAAATTTTCTATGTACTTTGGAAATGATGTGCGCAATGATTGAATCAAAACAGATACCTTTGTAGTTCACAAACTCAAGAAAACCTTCTATTTTTGTCTTGATAGCTGCTGGGTATTTTGCTTAGTATGACCAAAACAGTAGGAATTGGAAAAAATTCCTTTTAGGGGTATCTATTTAGCTTAGTAAGCTACCTATTCCAAGTGGAATGATGTAAAATGATAAACTATGCTAAGAGAAATCAATTTAGCAAGTTAAGCTATACCCCCGACTTTTTAGGACTGTAGCAGAAAATGACTAGAGATCACCTCGATGCCAATTTCTCCAAAATGGTTAAATAGAATTTCTTCAAACTTTGATAGCATATAGATGATTGCAATCTGAATCAAACAAGCTTTGAATCACTAAATTTGGTGACGAATTGACCGAGATATGCCCTTGACAAGTTGACAGACTTTTGAGTAGACTAACAGAGAACTCAGAGATGGACAATGTGAATGTATGTATTAATAAACATTTGTTTACAACTCCATTGGCATGAATATCATTGCCAAATGGTGTTGAGAGGTGTAGGCTAGAGTGTAGAACTCACACACACTCAGAAATCAGTAATGATAGGCTTGGGAGTGCTCTCTCTTGCCCGCGACTTTTCATGTCCATTTTTATAAGGAATGAGTAAAAATTTGAATTCAAATTCAAATTTTTGGCTCCCTATGATCAAGCTCCTATATGTTAGGAGATATTCCTTCAATCAAACAACTATATTTTCTAGGAATCCGTTTGGTAGGTGATTACAAGAGATTCCAAGTCAATTTGACTTTTACAATGAGATAAAGTGGTAATTAACCACTAGCAATGGCTCCTATGCTTCTTCACATATGTAAGATCTTCAAGATATCTTCCAAGCCAAATGTGTAGGCTTGTGATTTACACCAACAACAAGCCCCAAGGCCTTGGAATCACAGGCTTGTCTCATTCTTGTACGAGAAAGGATTTCAACCTAGCAAGGCAGATCCATCACAATTCATAAAAAGGAGTAATTGTGAAATCATTTACTTGTGTGTGTATGTAGATGGTATTATACTTACAAGAAATGATACAGATGGCATGAAGAGAATGAAAGAAGAGATGAGAGAAGAATTCAAGATAAGTGATTTGGGTTCACTTACCTACTTCCTAGGATTGGATGTTGTCTACAAAGATCATGGTTTGTTTCTTACTTAGAGAAAGTACATTAAAGACATGTTGGCAAAATTCAAGATGCAAGATTGCATGATTGCAGGTACTCCAATGGAGGTTAATCATAAATTGAGCTCACATGAAGGCGAACTCATAGAAGATGTGACAGGTTATCAAAGCCTTGTGGGTAGTTTGAACTATGCCACATTGACAAGGGTTGATATATGTTATAGTGTGAGTGTGCTAAGTTAATTTATGCACACCGAGGAAACCTCACATGTAGGCTGCCAAGAGGATAATCAAATATCTCAAAGGGACCATGAATTGAGGGGTTATATTACCCTTATGTATCTGATTTAAGTTTGAAATTTTTCTCTGATGCAGATTGGGCTAGCTCCAAGGAAGACAGAAGGAGCACCTCAGGTTATCTTACCTTTGCACGTTCGAAGCCTGTTTCATGGCCATCCAAGAAGCAACCCTCAGTTGCTCTCTCTTCTACTGAAGCTGAATACAGAGGTCTTGCCATAGCTACTCAAGAAGCTATGTGGATGAAGACACCATTCCAAATCTTGGATTGGAATTTGGCACTCAAACTATTTTTGGTGGCAATTTGAGTTCTATTCACTTGGCTGCTAATCCAATTTTTCATGCAAGGAATAAACATACCGAAGTTCATTATCACTATGTGAGAGAGAGGATTGTGAGCAAGGAGATTCAAATATCATATGTGTCCACTCATCAACAATGTGCAGATATTCTAACCAAAGCGTTAGATGGTACAAAGCTTTGCAAATTCAAGGTTATGATAGGTTTGCAGGTAATCTTGGAGGATTGAAGACCTCAAGCATACTTGGCTTGAGGGAAAGCTGTTGGAGCGAGTCTATGACAAGCCTAAGTATTGGCTTGAGTCATCAAAAGGCTTAGAAACTTGAAGTAAATGTCTACTCCTTCTAGAGTTCACTTGTGAACTCCCTCTTGTAATTTTTTAGTCTTTAGTTGATGTAAAAGTAAAGGTAATCTAAAGTGGTTGATTCCAAAACCAAATGAAAAGCCATGAATTTGTGATTAAAGGTAGTTGGAGATTCAAATAAATCACTAATAGATTGGAGAGTGACTGTAGGAAGTTAGGCTCCCAAGATCAACTATAAATACATGGTAGTTTTAGTCGTGGTTAAGAGAAGACCTCCAAGAGCTGAGCTTTAAGCCATATCAAGGTGTGGTTTCAAGGCACACATATGTATCAGTAAGTCAATTGTATTGTACAATCAATATACTTTCATTTTCAAGATCATTTAAGTTCATGTTTTCATGTTCCAGTGAAGTGTACTGTTCACTGCCATATCTCTCAGTTTTCTCAGTCAGATTGAAGAGATCATTTCTCTGAGCTTGGTGCATCATTTTCCATGATTCAACTTATTAAAGTTAGCTCTCTAAGTCTACTATATGATCACCAAGTTTCATTGTATTTTAATGTTTCAATCTTTAGTTATGCGCATTTGAAGGCAACTATGTCACCTCATTTTCTTCTTCTTTGCCATCACTCTCTCAGAACATGAATTTCTTTAGAGCTATTGCTTAGCGTTTACTTCACCCTTTTCCAAGATTTAAAGCTTGTTAGAATCTTCATACTGTCTAGTATATGTGTACAAAGTCTCATGAGCATTGGATTCTTTAATCGTGAGGTATCTCTAGTTTACTGCACATGGGTTTGTGTACTATTGTAGCCTGGGAAAATCGGGGTCATCCTATCACTTGCTAAACTTCTTTCTCCTTGTGTAGTCCATAATTTTGGTTGCAATAACTCTTTATTGTTATATTACTAAGTTAATAAGAGTTCCCCAAAAGGAATTAAGTTAATTGTTGCTATGGCTAGAGAATTGTTCAAAACTTTGGACATGTGTATGAACATAAATAGCAAGTTTTTGGCTATTGAATCTACTCCAACTTATTTGTTTTGATTCAACTTTTTGAGAGTGATCTTCCAAGGTACATAGGGTGTCTAATACATCCCTTGGCAAGCTAAAAATTCCCACAAAATATCTATGGAGTCCATCTGGCTAGTGTAATGCAAAGTTTTTGCAGCACCACTTCATCTTCATCAACTACAAATCCATCTCTTCACATAAAATAGTCCATCTACTATGGTCCTCAATAAATGAGACATAGTACCTTGATCTTGCCAATGAAGGTTCTAGACTTGGTCCCCATACATCTGTATGTACTTGATAGCTTTATCCGGCAAGAACTCATTAAACTCTTTGGAGAAGTATTCTCCCCTCCATGAGATCTGAGCTTCTTGAATGATCTACCTGTATGATTCTCCACATGTGCTAGATACTTCTTGAAGCAATAAAACACTTCATTCTTACTCGTGATAAAGTATAGAATAGTCTATCTACTATGGTCATCAATAAATGAGACATAATACCTTGATCCTGCCAATGAAGGTTCTTGGCTTTGTCTACATACATCTATATGTACTAAGTCCAATAAGTTGTTGTGGATGTAGCCTTTGTGGTTGAATGGTTGTCTTTGTGCCTTCCCAAACTGACATGCATCACACCTATTGATCATGTGTTGCTTTGATATGTTTGGTAGTCCTAGAACACTTTGATCCCTGCATATATCCTTCAAGGTTCTTTCATTCACATGAGCAAGTCTCTTATGCCACACTTCAAGCTCACTTAGGGTTTGAGACCCAAAAGTGAATAGAGGTATGTTCTTGGTTTCACGTACTTCAAAAGTAAAGAGCATACTATGCTTCTCACCTCTGGCTATCTTCTTGAAGCCTTGACATGGATCTTCCAGAAAAGCTCCATGCTGGGTGAACGTAACTTGCAAGCCTTTTTTCGACTATTTGGCCTACACTTATCAGGTTTTTAGTGATATTGGGTACATATAGAACCTTACTCAGAATGTTTGTCCTGCTATTGGAAGCTTTGACATTATCAATCATCTCCACATTGTGCTTTGTGTCATCCCATGTTTGAACTTCATGTCTATGATTTGGACTTTCCAAATCAGATAGAAGAGACATGTTGCCTAGAACATGATTTGAACTGAATCTATGTAGAACAAATGATCATCTTCTTTACCTTCTTTGTGGCTTAAATTCATGAGAAACAATGAGTGTTCATGTGGTTGATCTTCTGAATAATTGTTGTAGTCCCTTCTATTATAGCCTCTATTGTTATTGTTGAAGTTGTGCCCACCTCTGCCTCTATTGCTGCCATATCCACCTCTTCCACTTAATTCAAGGTCTTCTCGTTGAACCAGTAATTATGAGTGGTGTGGTTGGTCTTATCGCAAATGGCACAAGGTTGATGGGAGTTGAAGGTTCATGAGGGTGTGGATGGGCATGGACATATCAGATGCATCTGGACACAAATAAGAGGAGTTATATAGTTGTATATATATAACAAATATTGAATTTTGGAGTTTAACTTATTGATTTATTATTGTGTTTTGATGGGAGTTGAAGGTTCATTAGGGTGTGGATGGGCATGGACATTTCAGATGCATCTGGACACAAATAAGAGGAGTTATATAGTTATATATATATATATATATATATATATATATATATATATATATATATATATATATATATATATATATATATATATATATATATATATATATATATATATATATATATATATATATATATATATATATATATATACAGTAAATAAAGATCCATGTGGAGGTTTCTTTATAGAAAAGTAGTAAAAATAGTGGTTAGGATAAGGATCGATGTAGATCATGATTTATGTAAATGAAAGCAATGGCTCTCCATAGAAGAGAGCAACATTTTACTTTCATACTTGCTTTTGAAAACACCGCCATCATTGTAATCTCTATTTTTACGTTTAAAAAATCATATAAATATATGCACTCTATAGACTCATTGAGCAAAGTGTGTGTGGGGAGATTGTGCCCAATCTTGTGTGTTGTCTCATCTATTGTGCATCCCTATATCCTATGTATTCTAGTTTTCATATCCTCTATGTACATGTTCACGTAAGATCCTCTAGTAATTAAAGATCAGATCCATCTTTAAGTGTTAAGAAGCATGATGGCAAGAGAACGGTACATATGCATATATGTGGATCTTGTTATAATCATAACTAATGATGATGTTGCTATCAAATACATCAAAGAAAAGCTTGGGAAAGATTTAAAAATCCCATATCTTGGGATCTTGAAGTATTTATTAGGTCATCAATGAAAGTAACATAAAACCTGCAACCGCCCATAGATGTGGTCATTGTAGGACCCCAAACATCTCTATGTACTATTTCTAGCACAGTATCACTAACATGCTTGTCATACAAAAATGATGCTCTTGGCTGTTTACCAGATTGACATGTTGCATATACCTTTTGCATCTCTGCAACCTTGAAATTTGGTAGTCCATTGACAGTCTCCTTTGATTGCATCAATTTCAGCTTGTACAAATTTGCATGTCCAATTCTCTTGTGCCAAATCTTTATATCAACAATAATTCCTACACCTTTTGCAAACATGTCTGCATTCATTTCAAGAATTTTCACATTTAAGGTGAACATCCTATGCACTAATTTGTTTCCTTTATAAATCAATCTTACATCTTGTTTGTACTCTTCTACATATAAACCAACATTTGAACCTTTGATGAACCATTTGTCCAACATAAACCAGATTCTTTGTTATATTTGGAACATGCAACACATCAACAAGATGTTTTACCTTCCTGTCCTCCATAGATAGTGGTATGTTTCTTTTATGCTTGATAGGATGTGATGTTTCTTCATCCGTTATAAAATATCTAGGAATTGGCATTTTTTGCAAACTATTAAACCATTCCACATGACTACTCACGTGATTTGAAGCACTTGAATCAACATACTAGACATTAGCATTCGATTTTGAATCAGTAGACAATGTATTCATCATATGATGTTGGACCATGAACAACCTCTCAGAATCATCTACACTTGTGGATGCATAGTTGTTTTGATGCCTTCTGTTATTTTGATTCTTCAACCTACAATCATGTTTAAAGTGACCAAGTTTATCACAATTCTAGCATCCTTTACTGTCATTACTTGATTCATCTATTTGGAAATTTTTGCAGCCTCTTTGGCTTCCTCTGCCTCGAAACTATCCTCTACCTCCTACATGATTCTACTATTGACCTTGTTCTTGATTACTATGTCCTCTTCCACTTTTGAAGCCTCTATCTCTGCCTCTTCCTGTGTTAGAGTAGAATACCTGCTCATAACTAGCTTTTCCTTGGGAGTTTGAGTCCTCACCAAGATTCTTTTCTTCAATAATTAGCATGGACACCAAATCAACAAGATTTGAAATATTTTCCCCAGTCTAAATAGAATTTTTGAACTGCTTATATGTAGCTCCTAAACCATGAAGGCACAATTCCACCTTATCATCATCATCTACATTCATCATAGTGGATGCAAGTGACTCACAAATGCTTTTTATTTTCAAGGTGTAGTCACTTATTGCCATTCCCTTTTTCTCTAGCGTATGCAGCTCATTGTTGAGTTGCAATTTCCATGACTTTGTATTGGTCTCATACAATGTGACCAAACTATTCCAAGCCTCTTTTGAATTCTTTGAATCCTATATATGTCCAACCATGCCATCCTATATGCTAATAGATAGCCAATACATTATTTTTCATGCTTCTTGATTCCATTCTTCATATGCTCTTAACTAGTATGTAGTTTGACTCCTCTCTGGTAACTGTGGAGCATTTTTGTTCTCTCCTTTGATATATTTTTAGTAGCCTTTTCCCATCAAGAAATTCTTCATTCTAAATCTCCAAGCATGGAAGTTTTTCTTGTCTAGGTTATTGCTCATAAGCTGACTCAATCCATGAAGCATTACTTCTACTTGAATATGGTCACACTGCAATGTCACAGTTTGATCTAAAAAAAACATGGTTTTCTTTTATGAACAGTACATGGAATCACTTGAAATTCTTGATCAGGAATATTTGAGTGTTATCAAACAGAACACAAGTTATAATTTTTCAAATTGACCTGATTTTTCCATGGGCCCCACCTTGCAGGATCGTAATGGAGGTCAAGATGGCTCCGAAATAGAAATCTGAGGTCTTCTACCTTCATGCCAATTTTGGTAGCTATTTTCATATCAATTTTGGTAGCAATTTTCATAGCAATTTGAGTTCATTTGTGAATTGTGCTTTCTCCATGCCTTCCCACATACTCTTCACTATCAACCTTCTCCATGAGCTCTCTTCAACCACACTAGCTATGATACCATGTCACAAGGACGGAGATAAGGGAAAGAGCTCACGCAAACTCTCTCACACTCAAAGAGGAGCACACACACAAATTGAGGCAAGGAAGAATGATCTTCTTCTTCTTCTACGACTACATAAAAGGAATATACAAGAATGACCTAAAACAACAATACAACTAGTGTAATATATAAAGAATAGTACATAAGGAAAATCCTAATGTCTGCGAATGAGTGAGTTGGCAAGGAACAAATGTGCCATCACTCTCAGTAGATAAATCTAGTAAAGCTCAATGAAGTATCCCTAACATATACCAGTGTGACCACTATACATGTCAGAGAAATGAAAAAGTGCTACATGTCATCTTGAATTATCACATGTTGAGCTTGATACCTCAACATGCATGCCTCTGATTGCACAGCTATGTGGGCCTTTTTTATGGGAGATGGAGCTGCCTCAAGGGGGATCTACTTCTCCCTTTATCTCCTTGCCCATAGGATAATGAGAAGCTATTATAACAATTTATGTTTAGAATTTTGAAGCCTCCTTTTAAGACACCAATCAATGGCTTACTTAGGCACCCACCATTGCATGTAACTAGCAATATATAGTTTGGTTCTAGTTGGAAGAAAAACCTTTCCACCCATACTTTTCCAATTCATATGAGTCCTCAAATAAAGAGTGGTATAGAATGTGAGAGAATGTAGCCTCCCACGCTACTTCTAAGGCGCTACCCCTAGACTTATATAGCATATTTGATGGAGCATTTGATATAAGAATATTATGTGTTTTAAGTAATTTGTTATGTATTACAAATACGTGTACATATAAATAAAAGCATTTACTCATGCATCTTTGTGTTAGTGATGATGTGATCTTGTGAATTGTGATGCATATGTTTCAATTTCCCTATCTTTAGGAGATCTTGACACATAGGACCTTTGGAAGATCAATCACCGGGGCATTCAAGCATTTTCTTATTTTCTTGTAGTAATCCTGTGGTGCGACTTATCTTCAGAATGCTAAGCATTGGCAAATGGTTGAGTGCTAGGTGCGTGCATGTTCAACGATGCATTGAGTCTATTGGTTGTGTTTTCATGAGCCGTTGCATCCTTAGACTAGTTGGAATTCATATCATCCTTATCTTATAAGAACCTTTGGATCAAGTACTTTTGGATGAATGGATGTATGCTTCTGCTTATTGAGATACAGATTCTTTAAGATATTATGTGCATTCATAGTGTGGTTGTTTTCATCCTATGAGAGCTTTGAGGTTGGTTGCTTTGGGATGGATGCATGCTTATGTTTGTGAGATATATATATATATATATATATATATATATATATATATATATATATATATATATATATATATATATATATATATATATATATATATATATATATATAGGCATGCTTGGCCTTTGTGAGATTGAGATAGACAGGTCTCGGATGTTTGTGTGCTTCTGTTTTGTGAAATATTCAATCTCTCAAGTACCATACTTGTGTTTTGAGAGATAAAGGATGCCCCCCATCACCATGAACTATGATCATTCTTTGTGGGTAGTTCTTTCAAGTCAATTCAAACCCAAATAGAGTAAGCCGTAAGGTGGTTCTTAGTAGTCCCCTTCGTGGAGCCATTTTCTCTATTGTGTGCTATCCTCAGTCTTGAGTGGGTTGTTCTTTCAAATTAGTTCAAGCCCACACAGAGTGAGCCCGAAGGTGGTTCGTCATATTCCCGTCCTCGAGTGATTTCCTTTGCCTGCTGTAAGTGCCTCGTGTGCTCATCATCGTCATCCTGACAAGGGGCAAGCTGCTGATCAGAAGCAGGTCGCGCATCTCTAGTTGGCGATACAGCCCCTCTCATGGCACTGGTGATCTGGACTGAAGGAGCTGTACGTACGTACGTGAAAGTCTTGTCGTGCCGCAATTTAGCACTCTACTTTTATAGATCGTGTGTCTGACGCCATCGCTGCGCTTCGTACTTCTCGTCGTCCGAGTCACTTCGATTACCTGTTTCCGGCGCTACCTCAATGCTCATCATCAGCCTGCCAAGTTGCCAGCGTCATGAGAAGGAGAATCGAGAACGAGCAAGCTCAGCCAGTCAGCCTGCCAAGTTCCAACGCCATGGAGAAGGAGAATCGAGAAGGAGGTCGTGCATCTGTACTTGACGAATAAAGCCGCTGTTGTAGCTGTCAGAGCTGATGATCGGGTCTACAGCAGCGGTACGTAAATGAATGGCTCGTCCTCTTGCTATTCAGCGCTGCACTTTTGTAGCTCACAATACTTGTGAGCCATGACGGACGCCATTTCTGCACTTCGTACTCCCTCCTGTCATCCGAGTCATCTGCTTCACCATTTCTTGATAGTCATCGTCAATGTACGGGGGCCTTGCCAACATCAATGTCGCTCTGTCATCGTTGTACCTCGATGGAGCTCATAGTTTTATCACTGATTGCCATGATGTTCGACGTTATTTCAGCTCTGTCATCCTTCTAGGTCGAATTTCGATGGAGCATATAGTTTTTTTTTTTATAAAGGAAGTTCTGCCAGAGCCTACTCTCCAAGAGAACAACTATACAAGTCAAGGTGAGCAGAGTGGGTTCTTCATGAGGGCGATGAAAAAAACATTAAGCTTTTCAGTAATTGTCCCAGTTCGCTGGCCTAATGGTTGGGCCTCTCGCCTCTTGAGGCGGGGGCGAGGGTTCAATCCCTGGCAACAACATGTAAGGGACATGTAATCTGGAATGATGTTGCATTGTGGATGAGTGCCACCGTTTGTCTATCCCTGCGGTAGTGTTAACCGCCATTTAACCCAGTCATGTAAACCCCTGTTGTTGTGGGATAAGGGGGTCCCATGGGTACTATGCCCTTCCTTGTACAGTTGCAATTTCAAAGTTAAAGTCCGGGGGAGTAGGTCTCGGCCGAACCTCCATTTAAAAAAAAAAAAGCTTTTTAGTAACTCTCTTTGAAACATTGTCTCCCATGGAATCTTAGGTTTCCTTCCAATGTTGAGCCATCATAGCTATTGTGCCTTCAAGACATCTTACCCTTGCTTTGTGGGATAGAGGGGATCCCAAGGATACTAAGTCCATTCATTGTATTTTTGTTCTTTTAGTAAATCAGCATGGGAGAGAGAGAGGGGGAGAGAGCGAGAGAGAGAGAGAGAGAGAGAGAGAGAGAGAGAGAGAGAGAGAGAGAGAGAGAGAGAGAGAGAGAGAGAGAGAGAGAGAGAGAGAGAGAGAGAGAGAGAGAGGGAGGGAGAGAGGGAGGGAGAGGGAGGGAGAGAGAGAGAGAGAGAGAGAGAGAGAGAGGGAGGGGGGGAGGGAGGGAGGGAGGGAGGGAGGGAGAGAGAGAGAGAGAGAGAGAGAGAGAGAGAGAGAGAGAGAGAGAGAGAGAGAGAGAGAGAGAGAGAGAGAGAGAGAGAGAGAGAGAGAGAGAGAGAGAGAGCATGGGACTTGGGTGCAAACTTGAGAGAGAGAGGGAGAGAGAGAGAGAGATAGAGAGAGAGAGAGAGAGAGAGAATAGTAATGAATAAAAAGGTTAATGAATAATGAAAGAGAGAAACTTGACTGGAGTTTTTGGCTCTCTAACTTGGGGGTGTGGATTCAACCCCTATGGCTTGCTTGAAGCAGGCATTCTTCATCATGTGTGAAGTGAGATTCTAAAAACTAGCCTCTTTAGGGGATTTTTGCACTACAAGAAGTGACCCTCTATAGTGATGATTGATGCAACACAATTTCATTGCTTTGTGATTATGCCTTCTCTCGTATATAGCATGGGTGCACACCATCTCTTAAACAAGGCCAATAGCGAGGTTCAGTATAAGGGCCTCAATGATGTTTAAAAGTTATCACTTATGCAATGCCATGACATATGCGATGCAAGTGGAGCATCATCTATGCGGTGCTAAATGAGCATCGCAAATGCGATGCTAAATGGCATCCCATATGCGACGCTTATGCATCACTTATATGAAGCCACATAGACATACCATTTATCATCAATTATATGACTGTGAGGCATCACTTATGTGACACTTGCTTTTGATCATTAAAAAGAAAATGCATCTCTCTTCGATTATCATTCTATGTGTGTCTTGTTACCATTAGTATCCATGTGAAAGGTCAAATGATCATCAACCACTTATGTATATGTTCTTTAATAAATCATATAGTGACTTGATCAGCCACAGATTGCAACACAAATCTTCTCTACACCTGCCAATGTAGCTTCAGAGTACCTTAGTAGACACCTTTAGCTTCCCAAATATGCATTTGGATCCATAATGTACCTTGGAGCATCACCCTCAAATAGTTACGTCAAAACAGGCTACTTTCAAGATTGAAGACTTCCAAAAACTTGCTATTTTGGGATTTGATCCTGATCAGTATTTCACTCAATGCTTACTCATTGATTGCAATTGACCCAAGATCTTTTAGACATAGCTAAAATAGGAAGTTATTTCACTAATTTAAGATGTGTATATGATGAGAAATCACATTAAGAAGTTAGGGGTGTAATCTCGACTTTTTAGGAAGCAGGACAAGGAATACGGGCACATAACGACGGTTAAGGCAACACAATCTCATCGCTGTAAAGTACAAAATGCGTTGCAATGAGCATCACATGCGAACCATCGATTAGACGACGAACAAAACGACATTTTTTTCGATGTACGGTGTGACGGGGTGTGCGACGCTCGCATAGAGCATTGCTAAGGTGACGGTTTGAAAAAGTGTCGCATAAGCGACGCTTTTGCGTCGCATAAGCGATGCTAAAAAAGTTGCATAAGTGACATTAAAAAATATCGCTTATGCGATGCTAATTCCAGTGGTTTTTACGAAGCGTTACCATCGCTTACACGACGATCTGTTGACAAAAGAAATTAAAATGTTTGAGGCTCTTCGATCGGCATTTTCACGCATCTGATCGAAGAGCTCTCCAATGTTCGCGATTGCGTTGCGCTTACGAGCTGAAACAAGTATATGCAGAATTGTTTTTTTGCCTAAGCTCTATCTTATTGTCTCTCTCTGTCTCTGTTTCTCTCTTTCTACAATTTGAATTCTCTCTCTCTCTCTCTCTCTGTTCTTTCTCTCTTTATTGCAGGTTATTCAAGAAGCTAACCATGCAAATAGTATGGCTAACTATTGTAAGTACAATTTCTATGCTTTGTATATCATTTGAGTTGTGTTATTTTCATTAGATAGCAAACTCACACTTATTGATATGCACATGTTAGACGGCCGCCGAACAAGGACAAATGTACTAGGACAGGCGTCTTAAATGTAAAAGAACCTTTCGGGAAACGCGCAGGTAACTAAAGATTCGCGCACCCTTGTAAAAAATCTTCTATATAAGGAAATGAGAAAAGAGTGGCCGAGAGCCCGTTTGGGGAGTTGTAAGCGTACTGTTTGAAGTGTGTATGTCATTGAGAAGATTAACCCTACTCTGTTCTATTCTGTTCCGTCTAGTCGTTTATACGCACTGTAGTGCAGAGTTACGAATTGGTAATCTTGTGTACGAATCTGTTCGGTAATGGTTGAGTGTGTCTCTGAGTGTTATTAAGTTGCAGTGTGTTGTTTGTCAGTCTTTCTGCTGAACAAGTGAATGTGAAAAGCAACCCCGAACTGTTTGGGCGTTAACATTTTCTGTAAGTGACCAAGTTCGATATAGTAGTCTGCGTTCACAGTTGATTCCGATCACAGGAAGACTAGTATCTGTAATGGTCGGGGTGCGAGTAGGACACTGTTAAGTCTGTGACTAGTCGATTGTTGTTAGGAGATTTGTTGCCCGAGTTTGGCATACGGTGAGTTCACATAACTTCAGGGTATAGATGTCTGTTTGGTATACCTGTCTGTTCTGAAGAAGTGCGTATTAGGTGACCTTTGTTACTGAAGTATATTATTATATTGGATACAAGTAACCGGACTACTGCTCAGATAACTATAGCAGGATCAGTTTGGAAGTTCGAAGACCAGTACACCGAACAGTTTCAGTTGTTCAGAGTTGAGTACTGAGCTAAGACACGAGAGAGCATTTATGCTTGTGTAAGAAGCTGGGAAAATAGTATAGGGCCTCTGTCTAAGAGACCCCTACCACTCCCAAGAACCCACGTGGCTAAGAGTTAATTTACTTTTAATTATCACGGTAGAAGTAATCAGATCAACCAGCTAACCTGCACACGGAAGAATAGAGAGTCGGGGACGCCCACATTCTTAAGTATTCGGAGTCCGAATCAGAGTCTGTAGCCTCAACGGCTAACATTTGGTGCAGTCTGTGGGAAAGTGGCATCAGACTGCCAATTACCTGTGAGAAAGTGGCATTAGAGTGCCAGCTGTTTGTCAGAATCAAACATCACATTTATCGTTCGATTGACTGACAGTAGCAACAGAGCCAGATTGTTGCAGACTGCTCAGATAGTGCTACTGCGCAATGATACATGCCGGTTACTCGGTCTGGCGAAACGTATCCTAAGAACCATAAGGCTGGAGCACGTAAAGTGCTAAAGACAACCCTAGGAGAAGAAGGTATAACGCGGTCTGACCCAGTGGTCAAGCAAGTTAAGGACGTTAGAATTAATTCCGGTCATATTCCGGTGGAACGATCAACGCCTTTGGTACATTCTGGTGATACTTTGACCCAGCCTATCGAAGATATAGTAATTCCAGAATCTACCAAGACGCCGCTGGAAACGAGTTTAACAATCTTGGATAAAGATTCAGAATTATCCACGATCAGAAACACTTTAGGAAAAGAGATCGGTAAAAGCGGAAAAACACTGCATTCTGGCACAATTTCGGTTCATTCCGGTTCATTCCGGTAATAGAATCACCAACTATAGGCAAAGGATTAGCATTTTTTGTGGAATCCTCAGCCCAACCAGCGTGCTTGGAAGAAAGATTTCGGATATTGGACATCCAGAAGGACGGAAAGCTGTTCAAAGCAGAAATCCGACGCATTCTAAGTAAAAACAGCACACTGGAAGGCACACCATCCGGCGATACAAGTTCCGATAGTTCATCCAATCAACTTCAAGATACAGAAGGAGGGCCTAATATACTCACAATGAACGGACAACAACAGCAACAACAGTTATGTCAGCCAAGGCCGCCTCCAACAGGAGTAACATACACGAAATTCGGTGGATTCCCAGCAGATGATCCGGACGCTCACGTACGTACTTTCGAAATAAGTTATGCAGTTCTTAACCATCCACCGGATCAGGCATATAAGGCCATTGTTTTTCAATCTACACTGGTCAATGAAGCAGCTAGATGGCTTACGGAATACGATATTATTCATTTCGGTACCTATGATGCAGTACGAGACGCTTTTCTGCAACGATTCAGGCTAAAGAAGAATCCTACCGAAATCTTCGATTATTTAAAAAACAACCGACAGAAGGCAAATCAGACTGTTTAGGAGTATGCTGCACTCTTTAGAACACACTTACGACAGATACCACATGCCCACGCTAACTCACCTGATGATGTCATCACTCAGTGGTTCATCAATGGCTTAACCCCACAACTGAAACAGATCATGATCATAAAATGTGTCAGCGATGACGTTGGATGCAGTCATTGCCATGGCTCTGCAACTGGAATCCAAAGTCGGTGGATTTACAGAAGATCTGGAGTGGCTAAAAACAAACAAAAATATAGCTGAAGATATAACTAGACAAGTATACTGCGTCACATGCAAAAATTCAGGTCATACTAGTGCCAATTGTGCACTAAATCAAATGTTTTGCGCTATCTGCAACACTGCCGGACACACCACCGGAAACTGTGTCTACAATGCCAGAATACAGGGAACAGCAACGGTCAATGCTGTTATTCAAGAACATGGATAGCCAGCGAATCACTATGTACCTCCGCAACTGAGAAACAATCAACCACAAGGATATCGGAACTACCGAGGACAGAGGAACAACAATTATAATGCAAACCGCTGGCAGAATGGACCACCACCGGAAAATCCCAATTTACCACTGCCACGCTATCATTTTTGTGGTGAATTCGGACACATTAGAAGATTTTGCAAAGATGCAGCTGAGTATGATCAAAGGAAGAAGGAACGACAAAACCCAATGGCCAACATGGTACAAATCACACCAGTAGAAACACAAACTGCTACAGTCCATACCCGATCCGGTAAACAACTACAGTCGGTAGCAGAAATATTCGAACCTGGGATACGAGAACAACATAGGATGTATGACAAGGTAGTCATTGGACCGCAACAGAACCACCAGTGTTCCCAGAACCTATTCCGGTGACTCAGGCTTCGTCGACAAAGGAAGGAACACAACAAAAGGAAGCAGGAGCGGAGCCATCATCAGTGGTAGACATAACAGCAGATTCGTCTGCATCAGTGGAGATCTCAAGTTCAAAGGAGCAGGATAACCAATCTCAACAGGCCTGGAAAATTTTATCCAAGGCATCTATCACCCTGCCTCTAGGCCAACTTCTGGCATTAGTACCTGGGATTCGACAACAGTTCCAGCAACAGTTCAGTCCGGTGCCTTCTTGTATTCTGGCAACAGCAGCAGTTCAACCGGAACATGATTCTACGGTTGACCATTCAGTTCCCTTGATTACAGTATGGTATAAGAATCATAAAATTACGCAGGTATTGATTGATGGAGGCTCTGGTGTTAACATTGCGACCCCATCCTTTCCCTCCCCACCGTGACGTTCCTACTTAACCCCTTCGGCAACACCAAAAATAGCTATTGTGTTTTGTGTTAGTATTCTGTGCAACTCTTGTGTTCCGTCTCTGTGCTCGTATTCTGTATCAGCAAACACCATGGAAGCGCTAGCAAACTACGCTGCCTTCCGCGATGGTATCCCTACCGAGGTAGGTGAATACCTGCGTTGCAGAGGGTTGGCCAACTTCGTTGAGTTGCCATGGCACTCAGTGGAAGCCCATCCCTTCTTCGCGCAAATCATCTCTGCCATTGCCCAGTCCCCCGCCACCGAACGCCAATGGGTTTTCCCTTCGCTACCCTCCAGAACCGTCATCACCTTCCCCGCCTTTTCTGAAGCTTTCCGCCTCACCCAGCAAGGCCGCGAAAATGGCCCCAGTATCCCCCTCGCCCGCATGGCCGAACTATTCCCCCGCTCTTCCTCCAACTAGTACGCTATTCTCTGTCGTCCTGAACCCGAACGATCCGCCTTGCAATTCTTAGTCGCCATACTCAATCTTCAGAAGCGCACCTACGGCATCTCACACCCATTTTATTCTGCCCTAGATTTAGCTGCCCGAGAACCAGTCAATTTCACCTCCTACTTTTTTCAGAGAATCCACAAAGAGTGCGTAGCTATAGTAAAGCAGGTAAACAAAGGAAACACCCCACGCTCTCGCCTCCCCCATATCCTATCCTTCCTTTTTCCAGCCATTCTTGCCGCACAACCCCCACCCCGAGGTCCCGTACTTAGGCACGAAGAATCAGTCCAACCACTCGACGACGATGAAGAAGAGGATGAGGAGATCAACCAACTCTTCCGCAATAAGCGAATCCAGATCAGCTCCTCAGAAAGCGAAGCACAAGGATCCGCCGGAAAGGATCAGGACACCCAAAACGAAGAACAAGAAGAGACCTTCCACGACACAGCCACTTCCATCCACAACGAATCATCGGCCGACCACCACGACCAGCAAAATCACACAGAAACAGAACTATTCTCAACCGAAGAAGCATCAGAACGACGAGAAGACGAACAGCAAGTGGCCGACAGCGCACTCGACACCCTACTGAAGGCCGTCGAATCCACCACCGCCCATACTACAGGTGAACACCAACCCGCCCATCAGGGAACTCACACTGCATCCCCTGGTCCTCAATCCCCACCATTCAACCCTCCCCCCCCACCCATTTCTGAATCCTCTTCCTCCTCCCTCAACTATTCGCCCCCGACATCCCCCCAAATCCAAACCCAAACCTCCGCACAACCGCAACACCCCCTTCTCCTTCCCGCCATTCCGATCTTTTCTGAAATGGCCGCCATTAGCCAAATGCTCATTACCCTTTCACAACAACTTCCGGTAGAGCTGAGTGAAGTCACGAACACGATTCGTCAAGACCTGCAGCACAAAGTCGACCTAATGGAAGCCGACATCATCCCTCTCCAAGAAGAAGTCGACGCCGTAAAAGCAGAGAATCATCAATTACAGACACAATTAGCAGATCTCCAAGGACAAGTTTCGGCACAACAGGGCCTGATACAGCAACGAAATGACGCATTGATGCAACTTGCCGCCAAAGACCAACTCTTGAACGCAGCCCAAGAAGAAATCAGGAAACTGAAGACCGCACTACAAGAAAAGGAAGACATCAGCACATCCCTTGAAGAATTGGTCGTAGAAACGAAAGCACAATTGCAGGAGATAACCCAGAAGAATCAGGAACAACAGCGAGAAGCAAAACAAGTTGAAGACGTGCTCCGAAGAGCTCAGGAATGCTTGGATGAGTCAAACAATATGCTGAGACGCCAATTAACCAGGGAAGCCAAATACCAAAAAGATCTAGCAAATGCTCGCAGAGAACAGGATGCCTACTACAAAACGATCGAATTTCAGAACCAGCAACTCGAGCGACTAGATAACCAATTGCGAAATGAGAAGGAACGAGTCACGGATATGCAGAAGAAAGTCACCGAAATAAAGACAGCCTGGGACGCTGCATTATCCAATGACTTTTATTTACAAGAGGCCTTCTTACAGAACCAGGCCGAAATTTTGTTAACCCAAGCCATAGCTCTTAGCTCCGTTAGAACGGACGCTCAGTTATTAGAACCGACTACTCTAGTCCAGATGATAGATACCATTAAAAAGAAAATTACCCGAACATTTAGGCTCGCCCGAAGCATGTATTTATAAGGTCTCGTAGCAGAACCATAGGAACCTGCGGGTTCGAGTCCACCGTGCGTGCCAGTGTTAGACGGCCGCTGAACAAGGACAAATGTACTAGGACAGGCGTCTTAAATGTAAAAGAACCTTTCGGGAAACGCGCAGGTCACTAAAGATTCGCGCACCCTTGTAAAAAATCTTCTATATACGGAAATGAGAAAAGAGTGGCCGAGAGCCCGTTTGGGGAATTGTAAGCGTACTGTTTGAAGTGTGTATGTCATTGAGAAGATTAACCCTACTCTGTTCTGTTCTGTTCTGTTCTGTGCTCCGTCTAGTCGTTTATACACACTGTAGTGCAGAGTTACGAATTGGTAATCCTGTGTACGAATCTGTTCGGTAATGGTTGAGTGTGTCTTTGAGTGTTATTAAGTTGCAGTGTGTTGTTTGTCAGTCTTTCTGTTGAACAAGTGAATGTGAAAAGCAACCCCAAACTGTTTGGGCGTTAACATTTTCTGTAAGTGACCAAGTTCAATACAGTAGTCTGCGTTCACTGTTGATTCCGATCACAGGAAGACTAGTATCTGTAATGGTCGAGGTGCGAGTAGGACACTGTTAAGTCTGTGACTAGTTGATTGTTGTTAGGAGATTTGTTGCCCGAGTTTGGCATACGGTGAGTTTACATAACTTCAGGGTATAGATGTCTGTTTGGTATACCTGTCTGTTCTGAAGAAGTGCGTATTAGGTGACCTTCGTTACTGAAGTATATTATTCTATTGGATACAAGTAACCGGACTACTGCTCAGATAACTATAGCAGGATCAGTTTGGAAGTTCGAAGACTAGTACACCGAACAGTTTCAGTTGTTTAGAGTTGAGTACTGAGCTAAGACGCGAGAGAGCATTTATGCTTGTGTAAGAAGCTGGGAAAATAGTATAGGGCCTCTGTCTAACAAACCCCTACCACTCCCAAGAACCCACGTGGCTAAGAGTTAATTTACTTTTAATTATCACGACAGAAGTAATCAGATCAACCAACTAACCTGCACACGAAAGAATAGAGAGTCGGGGATGCCCACATTCTTAAGTATTCGGAGTCCGAATCAGAGTCTGTAGCCTCAACGGCTAACACACATATACACTTATACATGATGAAGATGCACGTTCACACATATACACATGCACATACACAAACATATATACACACAGATACACGTGCACATACACTTAGACATACACACACATACACATGCATATGCACAAACATTTCTACAACCACATAAAAAGACTTACATGCATGCATTATTGCATATATATATATATATATATATATATATATATATATATATATATATATATATATATATATATATATATATATATATATATATATATATATATATATATATATATATATATATATATATATATATATATATACACACACACACACACACATACACACATTAACATATACGTAAATACATTTATATGCACATCCACATGCATGCACATGGATGCAAATGGAAACACATCCACATACACATGCATGTTTCATACATATACCCATGCATATACATACGTTATACACATATATACACATATATACACATATATATGCACATATATATGCACATACGTACACACACATATACACATTCACATACATACATATACACATATACATGCACATACACACATATACACATAGAGTTACACATATACATGCACATACATGTACACACATACACATGCACATGCACATACTCATACACACATATACATTTACACATGCACATGCACATACATACATATACACACACATACACATGCACATACATACATATACACACATATACATATACACTTACGTACACACGTATGAATGAATTATAGAATTAAAGTATTAAAACACATGCTTAATATAAACAATAATAACAATCAATAGAACAAAACTCATCATTACTTAATACCATACACACAATTCAAAACACAACTGAAATGAAAAATATATAGATAAAAAATATATATATATATATATGTATATCAATGTAAATACATATAATCCAATGTCATAATCAACTAGAATCCTAATCATCATCATCATGATCATCATCATCATCAGCAGTAGCATCATGATCATCCTGATCATCCTCATCCTCATCATCATGATCACCTTGTGACGATCGAGATCGTCCCTCCTCTGTTTGTCTCTCCACTTCATCCATATCTCCTTCTCCATAATACTCTTGTATTACATATAACAAACATAAATAAGTAAAACAATTAAACCATTCATAAAAATAAAATAATTATATAAAATTTAATAATACTCACAAAGGCATCTGGATGATCTTGCATATACTCGCTCAAATGCTGATATCCAAAATGTGTAGCATACTCGATCTCATGTTTTGTAGGATATCCGCCATAATCCTTTCGCTGCATTGAAACAAATAAAAAAGATTAGTTGCTTGCCTTTAAACTAAAATAAAAAATATACTCATAATAACACATATACTTACAAATGTAGCCACAAAACCATGATGGCCCATTTGGCCTAGGTGCAATGTGTGGCCTTACTCAACTCTCTTCTTTGAAGCAGCCTGTTTATTTAAGAAAAAAG